>JACXGK010007614.1:0-24589 GCA_016801125.1 Novumbra hubbsi
GTTTATTGTTTGTGAATGTCTCAACAGCTCACGGTTTGTCTTTCATTTAATTCAATTCAAGTAGATACGCTACATGTTATTTGTATTTCGTTTATGTTTGTTTAAACCTTTCATTTACCGTTTACAGTACTTGTCAGTTTATCTGTTTGTTTAATTGGATTAAATCACCTTTTGTTTGAAAAATTTCTGCATATGGTTCTGCCACACTACAACACCGTGACACCTCCATAATCCTGAGCACCCACTTCTCCCACATGGTGACCTCTGGCGTCACTGAGGATATTACATTAATACCAGAATTTTGGTCAGTTAAATGTCAAAATGCTAATAATCACCAAACACAATCGGTTTTTACTCTGTAATTTGTTAGACTTTTTGAATTGTTTTTTTTATTCACCTTGTAGTTAACCTTGTAGTTCTAATGCATAGAAACCACACCCAGTTAAACATGGTCATCTGGAACAATCAGTCCCATCCTGTAATGATTGAGTTGCAGAACAGGAGTGCAGTTTTCAGACTGGAGCAATTGTAGTCGATTGGCAGTAGGTAAGCAAAGGTAAGGACCAGGCAGGAAAACAGAGTCAAGATGGGCACAAGGTCAACCGGGAAGACAAAAAGGCAAGTCAAAACTACAAAATCACTAGGCTAGATCAATGTCAAAAGGGGTCAAAGCTAAGGTCAGAACACGAGATATCCAAGATACTAGAATTTGAATTTAACTGGTCAATAAACGTCTCAGTACGTTGACAAAAGACAAACAATACCCCACAATGACGAAAGCAAACTACCCCACAATGGCGAAAGACCAACAATACCCCACGATGACAAAAGACAAACAATACCCCATGATAACAAAAGACAAACAATACCCCACGATGTCCAAAGACAAACAATTCCCCAAAATGACAAAAGAAAAACAATACCCCACAATCACAAAAGACAAACAATACCCCACAATCACAAAAGACAAACAATACCCCACAATTACAAAAGACAAACAATACCCCACAATCACAAAAGACAAACAATACCCCACAATCACAAAAGACAAACAATACCCCACAATGACGAAAGCAAACATGGAACTAAATATAGAGGGATCTAACGAGACACAGTTGCAAACAAAATGACATAGGGAAAAGCAACGTTCAAAAACCTAAAGAAAATACAGAACAGGCTATATTCAAGACAAACACTGGGAACTAACAAAGATAAACAACACAGACAACCCCAACACGCACACACGCACACACACACACACTAAAATTGTGGCACCTTTAAATGGTGCAGTCCATGCAAAAAAAGCTTTACATTTCTCTATGGTTACACCATGTCATTTTGTCATACCCACATATAAAAAAACAGAGGACACAAGGTGAATGTAATGTTTCATTATGGAGGTCATGTGTTTCATCAGGTGAGATCATCTTTGATGAACACACAGAGGAACTTGAAGTCAGAGACTCTCCACTTCAGCTCCATCAATGTTGATTGGGGTAAGATCCACCCTTCGCCGCTTCCACGATCATCTCCTTAGTCTCGCAAACGTTGAGAGAGAGGTTATTGTCCTGGCAACATGTAGCCAGGTCCCCTACTTTGTCTCAGTAAGCAGTCTCATTGTTGTTGGTGATGAGACCCAAGATGGTGGCGTCACCCGCAAACTTAAGTATGACGTTGGTGCTGTGAGTTGCCACACAGTCATACGTGAACAGGGAGTGCAGAAGGCGTCTGGGTATGCAACACTTTGTGGCTCCAAAACTCAGAGTGCAGAGGAAGTGAGGTTGCCCATTCTCACCAAGTGGGGTCTGATTGTCAGGAAGTCCAGGATCCAATTGCAAAGGGAGGAATTAAGTCCCAGGATTCTAAGCATAGCAACAAGCTTAGTGGGCACAATAGTGTTGAATGCTGTGTTGCTTCCTTTTTCCAGGTGGGAGAGGGCAGTGTGTGTCATCAGGGCGATGGCATCGTCCGTAAATCTGAGGCTTTATGCAAATTGAAGGGGGACCAAGTTTGTTAGGAAGTGTGGCGCAGATGTGGGTTCTGACCAACCGGTGTCAAGTGCTACAGGGCGGCAGTCATTCAGGCAGGCGATGGAAAATGTATTGGGCACAGGGACAATGGTGGTCTGTTTGAAGCAGGTTGGGACTGCAGACAGAGTCAGGGAAAACCTCTATAGATACTGTTGAGCTCGTCTGGGAGGGAGGTGGCAGGCAGGGCTGTTTCTCCCTGTATAGTCTGTCTGTAATGCGTTGCAGTCCACACCACATGTGTCTCGGGTCGATGCTGGGCTAGTTAGACTCCAACTTATCCCTGTAGTCTATTTTTGCATCTCTGATGGCCTTCTATAGGTCATATCTTGGATATCCTCAAATCCTCCAGGTCCCCGGAACTAGAGGATGACCATGCTCAGAGCTTAGCACTAACATTACCGTTAACCTGGGGCTTTTGTTTACGGAAAGTCCTAACATTTACACTCCGGATGACATCATTGATGCACTTGGAGATATATGCTGAGTTAGAGTCTGTGTATTCATCTATGTTTCCAGCTACACAAAACATCTGAATGTGGTTGCTAACCAATCTTGGAGAGTGATAATAGACGTCTCATTCCAATATTGAACTGCCAGAAAAAATTATTGCCCTGTTTTAAAAGTTGTCTGTAGGTTGGAAGGAGAAGAATGGAGGCTTGTTCTGCCTTACCAAATGCCGGGCAAGGGAGGGGTTTGTAGGTGTTCTGTATTTGAAAATAACAATAGTCATGAGTTTGATTGGTAATGGACAATTGGTACATTTTCCAATTGTCCCCAATTTTCGGCAGGAACCCAAATTGCTGCTTGCAACGTATTATGTATTATTATTATTATACTGTACACTTATTTTATTTGAGAGTAAAATAAAATAAACAGTTGTTTTCTACATACATACATACATACAACTACTAGACTACTTCAATATGTATGGCACTGAATCATAACACAAATAAGTGCTTTGCTTGAGGTAATTTGGTCAAGCTGGACCTTTATACATTTTAATTGAATACCAGTAATCTATATATTCATAAATTATATATAAAAAAGTGTCTAAATAACAAACAACTCGTATACGGGAGCCCTTGCGACATCTGATAGAGAAGAGATTTGCAGCCTTGGAATGCAGGAAAAAAAATTGCCAAACGCGCACCGTTAAAAGTAAAAGATTTCACATTGAACAGGAATGAAATGGCTTTAAATCAGCTTTTCCGGTGTGATTTTGAAAAAACAAAAATACTGGGTGATAAAACACCCATACAGTGGGGAGAACAAGTATTTGATACACTGACAATTTTGCATTACCTGATTTTCTGGATTTTTGTTTTAGATTCCGTCTCTCACAGTTGAAGTGTATCTATGATAAGTAGGTAGTATGTATGGTAAGTAGGAAAACTTGCAAAATCGGCAATGTATCAAATACTTGTTCTCCCCACTGTATCTAGGAAAAGTAAAAAAAGCAGGGTCCTGGAATGTTATCGAAAACAAATATATACTTTTTGTCCTCTTCACTGGGTAACATTGTCCTGCTCTGGCGCTTCTAGTGTTAATAAAGTATTGAGTAAACTTCATAACGGCTTAAGAAATGAGGTATATATTTGTACAGTGCATCCGGAAAGTATTCATGGCGCTTCACTTTTCCCACATTTTGTTACAGCCTTATTCCAAAGTGGATTCAATAAAACATTTTTTTTAGAAATTCTACACACAGTACCCCTTAATGACAAATTGAAAAACAGTTTGTTTCATATTTTTTATATATTTGCAAAAATGTATGGGCAGTGTCTCCCCATTCTTCTTTGCAGGATCTCTCAAGCTCCATCAGGTTGGATGGGGAGCGTCGTTGCACAGCCATTTTCAGATCTCTCTAGAGATGTTCAATTGTGTTCAAGTCGGGCTCTGGCTGGGCCACTCAAGGACATTCACAGAGTTGTCCTGAAGCCACTCCTTTGTCATCTTGGATATGTGCTTAGGGTTGTTGTCCTGTTGGAAGATGGAGAACCTTCGCCCCAGTCTGAGGTCCATAGCGCTGTGCAGCAGGTTTCCATCAAGGATGTCTCTGTAAGTTGCAGCATTCAGGTTTCGCTTGATTCTGACTAGTCTCCCAGTTCCTGCCACTGAAAAACATCCCCACCCCCATACATCAATGTAGGGATGGTATTGGCCAGGTGATTAGCAGTGCCTGGTTTCCTCCAGAAATGAGGCAATCTTTGTTTTGTCAGACCAGATCATTTTGTTTCTCATGGTCTGAGAGTCCTTCAGGTGCATTTGGCAAACTCCAGGCAGGCTGTCATGGCCTTTTCCTGAAGAGTGGCTTCCACCTGGCCACTCCACCATACAGGCCTGATTGGAGGAGTGCTGTAGAGATGGTTTTCCTTCCAGGAGGTTCTCCTCTCTTCACAGAGCAACGCTGGAGCACTGTCAGAGTGACCATCAGAATCTTGCACCTCTCACACTAAGGCCCTTCTCCTCTGATTGCTCAGTTTGTCCGGGCAGCCAACTTTAGGAAGAGTCCTGGTGATTTCAAACTACTTCCATTAACGGATGATTGAGCCACTGTGCTCATTGGTCCCTTCAATGCTGCAGAAATTATTTTGCACCCAGATCTGTGCCTCGAATACAATCCTGTCTCGGTGGTCTAGAGACAGGTTATTGGACTTCATGGCTTGGTTTGTGCTGTGACATGCACTGTCATCTGTGGGACCTTATATAGACAGGTGTGTGCCTTCTCAAATCATGTCCAATCAACTGAAGTTACCACAGATGGACTCCAATCAAGGTGTAGAAAAATCTCAAGGATGATCAGAGGAAACAGGATGCACCTGAGCAAAAAACTATCATGGCAAAGGCTGTGAATACTTATGTAAATGTTTCTATTTTTTATATATTTGCAAAAATAAAATAAAAAAGTAATACATGTGGAATATGGCTGTAACATAACACAATGTGGACAAAGTGAAGCGCTGCAAATTATTTCCGGGAAGGGGTGGGGTTAAAAGCGTTTGACTCTGCCCAGTGGACTTTAGCATTATATTTATCTTTGAGAGAAATGACTCAGTGATGTTTTGTTTGCCTAATGTGGGAGAGATTTGGAGTTTTACTCGTTTTTATCTTGCAATCAGATAAATGCCTGTCTAACTGACTATGCTAATCTTTTTGCTTGAATGAATGCAAAAAGAATGTGCTTATTAGTACAAAAACATTGTCTCAACACAAGACATTGGGTATGATCCAGACAATATTTACAGTCAACATCAGACATTCTAAAACTTCCTAATCATTTTAAATTTAACTGAGATTGCTAGAAACTATGTGTTTGTCTTGCAAACTTGGACATACACTTTATGTTAAATTTAGTCTTTAGTAAGCCTAAATGGGTTTTTTAATATGTTTTCAGGCCTAATAATATAAAGTACTTAAAATTGTCTGTGTAGGAAATGTGCTATACAAATACACTTGCCTTGCCCTACAGAGTTGTTTGCCAGTTTAATGTAGCTACTTACTCATTGAAGAGATGGCCATTGGGTCCCTCTGGTCTAGAATGTCTTTTCCAGTTTATTTTTGGAATGTAAAAAGTCTCTAGCACCCCAAGATTAATAAGGGGGGTACAATCCGGATCAACCACACATCTTGGAACAAGTTCAACTTCAGGGACTTGGTGATTCATGTTCTCCAACATTGGCATAAATAGTTCCCACTTGTTGCAACAAAAGCATTCTGTTTAGATTGCATGATTCACCACTACACCCTGAACCTCTAGATATTCCAGGCAAGGGTAGCTGATTAACTGCTTTACCATCGCTCTCTTCAGTTGCTGTTCAAGCCTCTGGTTCATTCAGTGCATCCTCTGTGTATTCTGGTTCGAACAACAAAGCCACTACAGTATCCCTTAAAAAAGTATTCTTCCTGGTTGCATTCAGAATCAGACATGATCCATATTTAATTTCCTTTTTTATTTTTTTATCACACAGAGAAAAGCTGATTTAAGGCTATTTCATTCCGGTTCAATGTTAAATTGCGCTTTCGGACATTTTTATTCCTGGCTTCCATGATTGCAATTCTCTTTTCTATCAGCAGATGTCGCAAGGGCTCCCATATACGAGTCTTCTGTTAGACAGAAAAAAAAATATTTATAGTGTATAAATATATAGATCAGGGGTATTCAATTAAAACATAGAAAGGTCCAGCTAGACCAAATTACTTCAAGCAAATGTCCGGAACGTCTTATTTGTGTTATGATTCAGTGCCATACATATTGAAGTTGTCTTGTAGTTGTATGTATGTAGAAAACAAATGTTTATTTTCATCAGACTCTCAAATAAAATAAAGTGTACAACTCAATAATAATAATACATATAGCTGCAAGCAGCAGTTTGGGTTACTCCAAATAATTGGGGACAATTCGAAAATTGACAGACGTGTACCGCACGCATACGCAAAATGCGGAAGCGTAAAAGCAAATTTAAAGCTGCAGCAGACAGAGGGAGTTGAACCACAAACCCTGAGTGTACAATCGGTACACGTTAACCACTGCCCCACCAGCAAAGCTAACAATTTGACTATTACTGTTTGGTATTTTTCTAATTGAAAATATACATGACGGAGTGAACCTAATAATAAAACTTACAATTACAATAGGATTACTCCTGACGGAATAACCCTACTAATACTACATATGAAAACATTAAAAGTCCACTGAGTAGTCTAAAGTGTTTGATTGACACAGACATCTGGACAAACGTTTGAAAATACACAGAAGCGGGAGCTGAGCGAAATTATGCAGAAAGTTAAAATTGACAGATGCCAAACTAAAAGCATTCACGGGTCTTATTTGAGAGGTGTTACTGGCGGTAAAAGGACGAAACTCGATGATTATTGGACGACCGAATGAAATCAAAACTTCGTAGATATCTGCGCTTTGAAGACAGGACCACAAGGACTGCCTGTCTTGTGAATGATACATTTGCGATGATATCGGAGGTATTCCATAAGTTTGTGAAAAACAGTGCAGTGAGAACATAACTGTAGTAGATGAACAAGGCGCTGTGTCGCTTTACACAATCTATAGGTTATATTATGCGTTGTTGTCTCCGCAACTTTTACTCCCAGTTTTTTAAGTTTGTTTTTCAATAAGTGGAACATGTTTGATGTTTTTACTTAGTTTTTTTAAATGGCACTTGTTTTATTTAGTGATATTTGGTTTTTGGGAGCAGGTCGATTCATTGTGAAGTTTGAAACGTAACACGGACATTGGCCAAGGTGAAGGCGCAAGACATCCTTGATGGTCCTTGACATCACCAGTTCAGTTGCCAAAGTAATTTTGACTTTATATATTGTTCCTTGCTATTTGTATTATTCCATCAATATTTTAAAACTGCAATGTTGTGCACCATATATCGTCTTTACACATTGTAGTTACTGCAATCGTTACACCCTTACGTCGAAAATGGAGCAACACTGAATCAAAACACTTTGACACAAGATAAAACAGACACCAAAAGGTTTCGGCCATGACTTTGGATCCGTACAAGAAGCGCCATCTCGTGACCATTACGTGTCAGTAAATACGTCCCTGTCTGTAGGCTCATGGGTAAATTTTGCCCAAACGGCGCTTCAGGGGGGAAACAATGGCTCTGACATTTAACGTTGACCCCAATTACCTAACTGCCTTTTAAGTCCTAAGCAGGGCCTGGGTCATTGGAAGGGTGTATATCATCTGCATGACTGATTTCTTTCTAATGTATTTTAAGGTTTCACAGCGGTGCCTGGCAAACATTGCCTTTTAAAATAAATGTTCCATCACAGTGACAATGGTATTTCTGAAAATCCTGTTTTGATACTGAGTTCAGACATATAATGTTTGTAGGCTACATGAAAATGTCACAGCGGACCGCGATGCCGCCCTCTGTCGACCACAGGCCTGAGCGCACCTGTTCGCCATCAGGGTCATCAGGAGCCCTATTTAAGGACACACTATACAATCGGCACTGTCGATGATTGTTGAGCGTTACTCTAGTTTGAAGAGCTGGGTGTTTAGTTGGTTTTATGAAGCAAGAGTCTAAGTAGTGCATTTTTGGACATTTACTTATTTCTATTTTGCCAAGTGCATACTTGTTTTGACCTTTAGAGTCATCTATAATTTAGAGTTATTTTGTGCCTCCTAATTTTTTACAAAAGGATACCCCTTCGCTTCTGCACCTGTTTCCTCCCCAACCCCGAAAGTGTTACACAAAAATACTTCTATAAAGCTAATTTCAGTCTTTCCAAAAGTCATTGTGCTACAGACAAAGGCTTGCTTGGCAGGTGCTAACACATCCAACAAACAACTGGAACATGGATTAAGGTGTTTACTTGTCCTGATAATTGAAAAGAATTAGCTCTGAATAAGACAGACAGGTTAACCACAATGCAAGACTAAGAGATTAAACATGGGATAAAAGGTCAGGCAAATGTTTCTCACCTGAGAGCAAGCCACCAATTTCCAATGTAACTTTTATACAGTGCATCCAGAAAGTATTCACAGTGCCTCCCTTTTTTCACATGTTATGTTACAGCCGTATTCCAAAATGTATTGAATATTGTTTTCCCCTCAAAATTCTACACACAATACCCAATAATCATAACGTGAAGCTTCATGTCTGGAGAAAGCCAGGCACTGATCATCACCTGGCCAATACCATCCCTACAGTGAAGCATGGTGGTGGCAGCATCATGCTGTGGGGATGTTTTTTAATTGCAGACTGGTCAGGATCAAGGAAAAGATTAATGCAGCAATGTACAGAGACATCCTTGATGGAAACCTGCTCCAGAGCGCTATGGACCTCAGACTGGGGTGAAGGTTAATCTTCCAACAGGACAATGGCCCTAAGCACATATCCAAGATAACAAAGGAGTGGAATTGGAACAACTCTGCGAACGTCCTTAAGCGGCCCAGCAAGAGCCCAGACTTGAACCCAATTGAACAACTCTGAAAATGGCTGTGCACCAACGCTCCCCATACAACATCATGGAGCTTGAGAGGTCCTGCAAAGAAGAATGGGAGAAACCGCCCAAAAATATGTGTGCCAAGCTTGTAGCATCATACTCAAAAATAACTGAGGCTGTAATTGCTGCCAAAGGGGATTCAACTGCATTTAGCAAAGGCTGTGAATACTTATTTACATGTTAATACTTTCATTCTTAATTTTTGCACATATTATAAAAATATGAAACAAACTGTTGTGTATTGTGTGGAGAATATTTAGGAAAGAAATGGATTGAATCCATTTTGGAATAAGCCTGTAACATAACAAAATGTGGAAAAAGTGAAGTGCTTTGAATACTCTCCGGATGCACTGTAATTTTATGTATTCATATTCAAATACTAACATTATCTTAACCATTTAGTAATAATGGCATTTGAAAGTATAGGATAAAATAATACAATTTACAATAAAAAATATCAATGCACAATAGCATATACGAGTGGACTGTAATGCAAAGTATTGACTACATCATCTAATGAATCTGGATTTTTATCATTATTATTTTTTTATTCTACACAAGTTATCATGTAACACTGACTCGGCCATGGATGGATGGTTTATTGTGTCAACAAAGACATTTTCAACTTCAAGTTCTTTAGCTGCCACTGTTCTCTAAAGCTGTTCCTTTTGTCTCAGGGCAAGGAGATGGGATGAATGATCCAATTAAGGCTGTGGATGATGTGACAACAGAGAACTAGGACACCTGTTTCATGGCCATCTTGAATAAAAAATCCATATTGATTAGTTTTTGTCCTAAAATTAATCTGTGTCCGCAAAACTGGACCCTTGAGTTTGGTGTTATCCACCCCTTGTACCAGTGTTGGAGGCTGAGGATGAATGTGTAGCTAACTGATGCTAGCTAATGAAAATCACGACTGGGTAGAATTCGCTCAGTGAGTACTATATCCCTCTGTGGTTTTACTTAAATTGTGAATGTAAATTAGGTAATAATATACACAGGGTAATGTGACAATGGCATAATTGTCCTGCTGAGTAAATCAGTTTAATATCAAATTAATAATAGTAACGTAAACTCACGTAAACGCTCAGTTTTGAACCACATGTTTACAGTACCTCAAGTGTTTTAGACTAACGCAGACTATTATCTGCCAGTGGATTATTTTCTCACATTTGCCCTTGCATGCTCTCAATCTACCTCTTATGCTTTTACATCCACCTGTTTTCATGCCTCACATTATCTCCGTATTATCTAGTTTCTTTGTCTGTGACGGTGACTCATTTTCAGGACTCATGCTGAGCCTCTTGCTCTGTCTATCAACCATCCATAATTACCAGTGGTAATTATCTCCTGGTTAGTCTCTGCCTTTGTCCCTTTTAATTGTCACATTCATTTCAGGTTGGATTTTTAACATGATATTTGAAAACATATTGCAAAAACACAATAGTTTTACGGTAAATCATTGTTTATTAACATCAGTATCACTTATCTGGTTCACTCTCCCCAAAGCTCCCTCTTTTCCCAGCTCTTCACTCACCCTACTGCTATCCTCTCAATCACTGACCCTTCCCCATCTCTCTCCCTCTTTTCCCAGCTCTTCACTCTCACCCTACTGCTATCCTCTCATTCACTGACTCTTCCCCATCTCTCTCTCCCTCTTTTCCCAGCTCTTCACTCACCCTACTGCTATCCTCTCATTCACTGACTCTTCCCCATCTCTCTCTCCCTCTTTTCCCAGCTCTTCACTCACCCTACTGCTATCCTCTCATTCACTGACTCTTCCCCATCTCTCTCCCTCTTTTCCCAGCTCTTCACTCACCCTACTGCTATCCTCTCATTCACTGACTCTTCCCCATCTCTCTCTCCCTCTTTTCCCAGCTCTTCACTCACCCTACTGCTATCCTCTCATTAACTGACTCTTCCCCATCTCTCTCCCTCTCTTGTTCTCTCCCGTTAACCAACCAAGCTATCCAAAGGCTCCGGCTGTGCCTCTTACTTTTGAAGGGTGTAAAAAGAAAGAAAGCAGCCTTCACTTCTATCTTTGAGATGTCTTTCTTCTCACGTCAAGAGCGGCACTCGGCACTGGAGGCACTTTAGATATTATTTCAAAGACTAAAGAAACACAATCATGAGCAACATAAGAAAGTAGTGCAGCATGACACCGCGCATAACCTCATCAGAGTGGATAGAAGAAGAATATACAAAAATGAATAGTGGAGGTGCTACTGTATGCCTCGTGTTTCTATGCTGCACCCTGTTAGGACTATTTCATGTCATTTAAACCTAAAGTTTAGATCTGGAATTGTCCTGGTTTAGTCAGCCTTTGGCGTGTGTCATTGTTTTGTTTCATTCTGTTGTCTCGAATTCATGTACCAAACTCAAAGACAAGCCTAACAATGTTCCTGTTAATGGGAGTTTTGTTCTTTTTTTACAAGAGCCTTCCTCTCGGATCAGATTACATTTAAAGCCTGATACAGCCAAACAAGGAGTTATGTTATATTCTTTTTAGTCACAGATACTCAAACTGATACCAAGGTTTATTTTACAGATGAGCCCAGTTTACATGATAAAAAACACACACACACAAAAAACACATAGTTGAATACCAATATAATGAAGGAATATAAAATACAAACAAACACATTAATTAACAAGGTCCCTTATCAATTATCTGAATTGCCCAACTAGTCCAACTAGATTGTGCCTGTTCAATAGAGACTAAAGTAACCTCTGGTATCGATCATTGCTTAGACATAAACAACAGTAAGTTAAATGTCTAATGCTGCTTAATTATGTTATAAGTACAAATGGAATTTCTGTAAGTGAGCCTTGTAAATAAGCAAAACATAATGGTTCTATATCCTTACATAGAGTCCCATAGCACAATTAAACAACTGTAATCAAAGATAAATTGAAGTTCAAAGTAGTAGACAGCATCTTGTGGTTTAAATACGGAGGATGCCATGTCAATGTAATACAATGTATCCCCATAATCTAAAACAGACAGACTGTCAATTTAGCCATGAAATATTACATTTCTACCATCAAAAGACAGATGGGCTCAATGTCTGTCAAAATAATCAAATCTCGACTGTCAACGATAATAACCTCATCACAAATCAAGATACTAAGAACTTGTTCAATATGTCCTTCATTCAGGCTAATCATTTCAAGGTAATTAAAGTGTTCACTGTTCTCTGGGTTCAGCACTTATTTAAGAGATACAAATGATTTCTTAGATACTTGGATATCAGACTTTAAATGAGAGTCTACTTGGTCAGCTGTAAATGTGGCCTGGACAATTACTTTTCTACTATAAAAGGACAGATGGGCTCTATTTCTGTCAAAATAATCAAATCTTTACTGTCAGCGAAAATGTTTCATCTCGCCACAAACCAAATTATTGAGAACTTATATTAATTTAGTGGTCCATTCAGAGAAATAATTCCAAGGTAATTAAGGTCCTATAGGTCTGCAATTTATTTTTGCATTCAGCACTGTATGATCTAAGAATTATGTTTGTAATACCTGGAAATCACCAGTTGTGTAAAATTCTGTAAAATCAACACTTAAACCAACATGACTTATTTTCATATAATTTTCATTGGTCGTTTTTCATATATTAAACACATGCTTTATTATCTGTGTAGTTATTGTGTTTTCACTGGCCTGCAGTTTCACAGTTTACAGTGGTAATATTGATTGATCTGTGCTAAAACAAATATAAACAGGTGGAACTAAAAGCTATAAACAGATAGGACATAAGGGTCAGGGTCAATATGAATAATGAAAAAGTAACCTGAAAGTAACAACATTTTAAAATACAGTGCAATTCATATCAAAGGACAAAGACAACACTTTATAGAATGGTTAAACAATGGTTAATGCAATGTGAATAGAAGTTATATTTACAGTCGTTTATTTTTTTTTATTAATAGTTAGAAATGTGCCATTCAACTTAAATTAGGTAACAGCAGCTAATCAGATTAGCTAGAAATGTAACATTCAACTTGAATTAGTTATCGCAAACAGCAGTCAGAAACATTTATTAATTTAACTTTCAAATTTAAATTAATCAAGACTTTAGGGTTTACTTGCGTGTTGACTTGAAAAAACGTGTTCACACAATAAACACATTGGAAGTTTTGCATTGGTTGGAGAACGTACGAATCCATAACTAAGGTATTCAATTGAATACCTAATGCATTTTTTACAGTTCTGTGCCATTTTTCTGATATGTTGCTTTTGAATACCACTTAAAATTAAATATATTAATATGAATTTGCCTGATGTACCCACCATTGTTAGTGCAGCAAGTCTTCTGCTAACAATACAGTAACTGGCTGTACTTTGAGGGACAGTCATCTGTGTTACAACCAACAGAACTGATAAATACCAGGTGTTTGTTGGAGGCTTTTCACAGCATTTTGGTTGTTTATGCATTTCTCACTCTTCATATGGGATTCCACAAATGTACTTCCTATTGTGCCACGAAAAACTTCTTGCAGTTGGCTCCGTTTTCTTTCCCTTCAACAGATTTCAACCAGAAAGCTATGTTACTGTTGTTCAACCACTTTTGATTTACACTAATTTGCACTTTCCCATGCTACCTGGGGGAAGATTAGCAGTCAATCTCTACTATGTTGCTCGCTAAATTACCTAGCATGGTATTAGCTAGCTGTCTACCTTACGAACAACAGTGTTGGGTGAAAAGCAGCCACAAGTGTCTTGTTGTCATCTAACATCATAAATGCTGCGCAACTATTAGCTTCACCTTTTTACAATGCTAAAATAACTTTTAATAAAATTATTTAAGACTTTAAGGACTTTTATCGGAAACCCTGTCTTACATAAATTACAAATTCAGCGTTAACTGCGATTGATTTCCTTAACGTGTGTTTTTTCTCAATATAGCACCAGTAAAAAATTTGGTCACACTTTCACTTAAAAGAATAAGTGTGTCCATGCGTATGACTGTCACCCTGCAAATATAGATATATTGTGTAATTGTAAGGACAACTTAGTGGTTTATTCTTTGATGTCTTTCCACAATGTCTAAAACAAATAAATGTACAATTCAAGACCTTGGGACTAGAAGATTATATCTGATATTTTGTCAAAAATTAGTTAGTCATATATAATTCATATTAAGTGGGTTCTTCATTTTTTGTAAAGTTAGATTTCAAAAATGTCTACTTTTTAATAAAAATAAATATAAAACTAAGGTTCTGTCTGCATATACACATTTCAACTTGGTGCTATAAAGTTCTATCTGCAATCAAATCACAAGCCTGCAAAAAATACAAATGCACCAATCAGAACACAGGCTAGGCTAATGTAGGTAGCAATAATGGCATGCAATTCAAAAAGAATCACTGTCTAAAATCTAAAAGTAGATGAAGTTCTCACATCTTTGTTCATTGATGACAGTAATTCATCTGATCGTTTTAGCCCTCAGATAACAACACAGATGTGGTGTAAGTAGCTATCCAATCTAGCTCCATTCCTTACTCTTCAACAATCTGCTGCTATCTAAGTAAAAAAACTTGGCTTCCTCAATATGGTACGCCCCTAGCTAGCTAAGTAACAATGTCAAACAGTTAGCATTAGAGCTAGTAACCGTTAGCACTTGTAGCGCTAGTCCAGCCTTATTATTTCTTGAAATAGAGGTGTCAGCAAGTCAACTACCTAGTTATAATTTTCTCCATCTTTCAATATGGTTAAAAATTTAAAACAAAACAAAACTCTAAAATGCTCAAATATGGAATAATTTGTGTTGTTTTAATTTTTTGAAATATAATTCAAATGTGTTGTGTTATAAAGTGGTACTGTTTGTATATATATATATATATATATATATATAGACAGCAATTTACTATCAAAATACTTTTATGTGACTCCTTTTTGGTGAAAAAGTGTTCTTTTTATATTAAAATAAACATGTCTGATTCAGGGGTCAGATAGAACCTTATTGCTAAATCTAGATTGACACATATCAGAACCATAAGGTTGTATTTGCGATTGCACCCCCTTAATAGAACTGATTTACTAATGTCTTAGGATTTTGATATTATGCACTTTAGGTAACTTTAGAGTGAGGATCTTAATGGGTTATGTAGAAAGTAGTAATTAAAAAAAAGGTTTCTTGAACTGTAACATCCAATATAAAGAAGGGTTCATTAAATAATTTCTTAATACAAAAGTAGAATTTCATGGGTCCATCTATTAGACCTGTCAACACAATCTGTTCTTAACCTCATACCACTCCTATTACCATTCATCACTACCATCACTAACCATTGTACAAGATCAAGCGAATAGGCCTCCATTAAACCTACAGCCTAGCTACCAAGTTTCAACCATATCTATATTCATTCCCCCATCATCATCAACATAATCCACCACCTCTCGCACCTCCCATAATCCACAACCCATTTACCTCCCGCCATGACAAACTCACTTTGCCACAAAGCCGACTTCCACATTATCTCGATATAATTAGTGTCACCACTCAGTTCCTCTTCGGCTCAAACTTCCACCCACCCACCATCAAAGCCCTTGAGTCAATTAAGCGTGTAAGTGAAGCTCGAGGAGGGGGTGTTGCGGGGCATCTTTGACTGCCATCTTTGAAGTGCAAAATAAGACAAGGCAGGTAGCTCTCTTGTGAGAGATTTGTCAGGCTTTGCAACTCAACGCTCCTGCAACTACTGAAGAGCACTTACAGGGCCTACATCCTACATGCTGAGTTTACGGCTGTGTTGTGTGACATGCGTTTCGACAAGGCTTAGAAAGGGAAGGCTATGCTACATGTAAACGGGTGCCAACAGTTGATTGGTTTACTCTAGTCACAACACAAACTTGTAAGACAGGGCCTTCAGATAGTTTATACAGACCCTATTCACGTTCTCCACATTATATCTGATAGACTGTATTTATAATTAATTTGCCTAAATAAAACATTTTACAATCAATCTACATACACTATGGTTACTAAAAAACATTGTGTTGCTACCTGGTGTGAACTCCATGCATAATACACAACAACAATATCTTCCATGGCTAATGCATACAATTTAATTTTCATGTGACTAACAGGGATCCCAACCTGGGATTCTGCAACTGATAAAGTAAAAGCTTCTGTATCATGTATACTTACATGCCTTTGGTATGTCATACAATAAAGCAAGGGAGCTGTGAAGAAATATGAATTATTTCTTATTCTACATAGACATTCTAAAATGGACTGGAAACATTTATTGGTACCCCTTTGAAAATATAATACATAATTGGATTATAGTGTTATTTTATACTTGTAATTCTGCCAATTTATATGCAGAAAAGTATTAATTGTGCTCTTTGGTATCCTTGTGTGCACCACACTGAACATGGACCTGAGAAAGCAAAGGAGAAAGTTGTCTGAGGAGATCAAAAATAAAATAATATGTGTAAAGGTATAGGTAAAGGCTACAAGACCATCTCCAATCAGCTTGATGTTCCTGTGAACCCCAGATTGAACAGAAGGATAGTGGTAATGGTAGAAAAAGAACCAAGGATTACTGGCAAAGAGATACAAGCTGAACTCCAAGGTTTGTCCGTTTCAGATCGCACCATCCCTCACTTTTTGAGTAAAAGTGGGCTTCATGGACGACTCCACTTTTGAAAGAAAAACATGAAAAAGCAAGACTGGAATTTTCTAAAATGCATATTGACAAGCCACAATCCCTCTGGGAGAATGTCCTTTGGACGGATGAGACAAAACTTGAAATTTTTGTCACATCAGCTCTATGCTCGCATACGACTAAATGGAGCTTTCAAAGAAAAGAGCACCATATCTACAGTGAAACACAGAGGAGGGTTGTTATGTTTTGGGGCTACCGTGCTGCGTCTGGCACAGGGTGCCTTGAATCTTTGCACAGCACACTGAAATCTCAAGACCATCAAGGCGTTCTGGAGCGAAACGTACAGCCCAGTGTCAGAAATCTCTGTCTCAGTCAGAAGTCATGGGTCCTCCAACAGGATAATGACCCAAAACACACAGCTAAAAGCACCTAAGAATGGATCAAAACAAAACATTGGACTAGAAGTGGCCTTTTATGAGTCCTGAATCCTATCGACCATATAATGCCTATAAAAAGTATTCACCCCCCTTGAATGTTTCACCCTTTTGTTGCTTTTATACATGAAATCATGGTAAATATAATTTGGCTTTTCTGACAGGAATTTGCCTAAACAATGTATTTAATATCAAAGTGAAAACTGATTTTTACAAAATAATATCAAATAATAAAAATATGTAAGGTAAAGTAGATGCTTGCATAAATATTCACCCCCTTCAGGCCAGCATTGAGTCTGTGTGGATATGTCTCAATCAGGCTGGCACATCTGGACACTGCAATTTTGATCCATTCTTCCATGCAAACCAGCTCAAGCTCTGTCAGGTTGCTCGGGGATCGGGTGTGAACTGCTCTTTTCATGTACAGCCACAAATTCTAGATTGGATTTAGATCTGGGCTTTGACTTGGCCACTGCAGAACATTCACATTGTTGTCTTTGAACCATTTCTGTGTAGCTTTTGCTGTATGCTTGGGGTTGTTGTCTTGCTGGAAAATGAATCTTCTCCCAAGTCGTAGTTCTCTTGCAGAGTCAGATTATCCTCCAGGATTTGGCGATATTTTTCTGCATTTATGTTCCCTCTACCTTTACAAGCCTTCCAGGGCCTGCTGCTGAGAAGCATCCCCAGAGCATGATGCTGCCACCACCATGCTTCATGGTGGAGATGGTGTGTTTTTGGTGACGTGCAGTGTTTGGTGTTCGACAAACATAGCATCTAGTCTGATGGCCAAAAAGCTAAATTTCTTCTTCCAATTGACCTTGGAGTCTCCCACATGCCTTTGGGCAAATTCCAGGTGAGATTTCATATGAGATTTTTTCAACAGTGGCTTTCTTTTTGACACTCCCATACAGCTTCGACTGATGAAGAACCCGGGCAACAGTTGTTGTATGTAAAGTCTCTCCCATCTGATTTCTTAATGATGGATTTAACTGAACTCCGTGGGATGTCCAGTGAGTTGGATATCTTTTTTGTAGCCATCTCCAGACTTATACTTTTCAATGATCTTTTCTCCGAGTTGCTTGGAGTTTTCTTTTGTCTTCATGTTGCAATTGTAGTAGGAATACTGATGAACCAGATATTGGACCTCCCAGACACAGGTGTTTTATAATAAAATCACTTGACACACATCAACTGCAGTCCATTGATCTCCATTTCACTAATTGTGACACTGCTGGCATCAACGAGCTGGACCTCTGTTGAATTAGGTCAGTCACTTTAAAGGGGGTGAATGTTTATGCAAACACTTATTTTACACTATATATTTTTAACTAATTAACATTAGTTCGTAAAAATCTGTTTTCACTTTGACATGAAAGAAGCTTTTTTGGCAAATTCTTGTCAAAAAAGACAAATTATACTGACCATGATTTCATAAACAAAAGCAACAAAAGGGGAAAACATCCAAGGGGAGTGAATACTTTTCATAGACATTGTATATGGAAAGAGCTGAAACCTGTAGTCTGGAGAACCCACCAAACTTGAAACAGCTGGAACAGTTGGCTCAGGAATTGTGTGCCAAATTACTTTTAAACAAGTGCAGAAGTCTCATTGAGAGCTACAGAAAATGTTTGATTGCAGTAATTTCCTCTAAAAGTTGTGCAACTATTTAATTTGTTTTATTATTTACAAAATTATGTTGAATATAATATCAAAAGTCAAGTCTGATTTCTATTAAATATATAACAACCAATTATGGATGCCAGTTGCTTTTGTCAGAGAAAATTATGTATTTATAGTTTTTTCTGGAGGGGTATCAACGAATTAGACCACATCTGTACATGCGGTTACCAGTAAAATAGCCAAGTTATTCATTATGTGATAATTATTTTTGTACTTTAATAATAATTTATGTGGAAAAGAGCTTGCTTTTTCATTGAACAACACAGTGTTGATAATAATAATGTTGTATGATCCTTGAGAAAAGATTTCTCAGTAAGTGTGAAGCACTAAGCATCTTTGCATTGTAGGTCATTATAATGATACATGCAATTAATTATATTATATTGCATTATATAATACACACATTATATAAAATGTATAATGTGTTATGCATATGGCCTTTAAATAAAGTGTTACCAAATATTTTTGGTGACACTGGCCTGGATTTTCGATCCATACTGCAGCAGTACATGTGTACCAGAGGCGGTGGCCCACCCTAGGCCACTGTCAGCAGTTTTCTATTGTCTTTTATACATTTGCCTCCTGGTAATCCGCTATTCAAATCCCAGTCACTCACCCAAAAAGCCACATCTGTTGAGTGTTGCAGGACAAATGCCAACTGATAGTAAATCTTTTGCCCATGCTATTGAAGATGAAAAACTCGCCAGCCATCGATTTATCAGCCCAGATTTTTGTTTACACACTTACCCACTCAAAGCTTACACAAAATCAAAAGAAAATATGTATTGGTTTCAAAAGCAAGGAAGTTGGCTCTTTTGTTGTGTACATTTAAAAATGATTGTCACTTCATGCTTCACTTTGGCAACAACATTTTCAACAGAGTATAAATATCTGGCTTTTTTACAACAGTACTCACTTGTCCGTTATGCTAATCTTTTAAAAATTATATAATGTTAAGGGTGCCTGTTTATTGACCATTAAACAGTCAAGTTACAGATCTGGTAACATTCAGTTTAGTTACAGATCGAGCAACATCCTTTATTCTGACAATGCTTGCCCAAAGGTATTCCCCTTTCAGTGAACCAGATACTCATCGGTACGTGCTTTGGAGAGAGCCTTGATGTCTCCTCTTTGTCTCTTACCAACTCCCCCCTCCTTTTCTTTCCCTCTCCTCCTTTTTTATGTCTTGTCATCACCTTCTCTCTCTCTCTCTCTCTCTCTCACACCCCTCTCTTCATGCCTTTCTCCCTCAACCCAATGCTCCAGCAGCCATCTTTATGTATGTGTGCGCCATAAAGATGCACCAAGGGTATCGGGAGAGAGGAGTGAAGCTGGAGGCACATGCAATGTGACACTTGATCAATGAGGAGGAGTCAAGTCTGACTTAACGCACTATCTGAGAGACCTGTCGTCAGCAGGGAAAAGCAAGGAGGAGATTTGGGGAAGAAAGGAAGATAAGCGGTGCCAAAGAAAAATTATAAAATGTTTTGGAAGTTTGTTTCTTTTAAGAAATGCCTTGTATACTTCAATGGAAATGCCATGCTCACAGGCCAGAACTGTAAGAAAAAGGATAAAACTACAACACTATGCAAAGTCATTAACAGTTTGAATACGTAGGCCCAAATGCAAGGTTTTGCTTATATGTTTATGTGTTGATGTTATACCCATGGGTTTCAGTGACTAGGACTGGTTTACAGTATGTCTAGCAAATAAACATGCAATGAAATACATGATGAGTTGTTTGGGTGACCCAACTGCTGTGTTGCAGGCATTTGGTAACTTAGTTAAGGTTGTTTTCATTAGAAAATGCTGTATTGTTATGGCTGGGCTTGAAACATGGCTTGTTAGGGGCAGAAAGTTATGTTTGGCCACACTGTAAACAATTCCAGTTATTCTGCTCTGTTATATTACATATTAGCCAGAAACAAACTGTCTGACACAAATTGTAGTTTTAATGAGACCTACACAACTGCATGCATTTTTGCATGAGCCTATGTGTGTCCCAATTGTGGTAAATATCGCTAAATGATCTCAATGTTCCAATATATAAATAATAGTGTCATTAAAGTCATGTAGGCTGAAGAATTTCAAGGAACATTTTCCACAATTTCAGATGATTATTTTCACCTCAATGTGGGGTCACTAAATATATCACAGAAGGTGGAATACTGTGCCACAAGCCCCATCACTGATATGTAGAAGAGCAAAATGAAAGACTTAACTCTTATACAGTCACACAGGAAATGTGTTTGGAAATGGTATCAATTGTGGGGAAAATGAGCACACTATGTTGTTTTCATTGACCAGTTCATTATCCAAACATGCGAAAACATTGATATGGCCCAGAAGTCATCTATGTTTATAATCATCACATTGCACATCCTCCAGAGGACTGGCAACTTGGTAACGATGAGAAAACATTTAATTGACAAACATTCTTGGTGTTTATCAGTATGATCTCACACTCAAATTATGAGTTAATCTAACAAAAATGTATGTAAACGTTTTCAACAAAATAAAATCAATTCGTAATCATGAAATATAAAAAAAAATATTTGTGATGATTTTTGGTATTACATCCACCCATAGCCAATTACAGTTTTGAGTGTTCCGCGATAATACAGCCGTGGCCAAAGGTTTGGAGAATTACACAAATATAAATTTTCACAAAGTCTGCTGCCTCTGTTTATATTATGGCAATTTGCATATACTCATTCATAAAGAGTGATCAGTTGAATTGCAATTAATTGCAAAGTCCTTCTTTGCCATGAAAATGAATGTATTCCCCCAAAAACATTTCCATTTAATTTGGCCACAAAAGGACCAGCTGACTTTCCCTGTGAGTTTGCTTGATTTATTCTGGTTGGTGTTTACATTCCACCGCAGGCCAGCGTGCCAGAGGCACAGCACATGACCGGCGACCAAATACTGGTGTGGAGCGGACAAATCCAGGTGGACATGGTCCACCTGATTCCAGCATACAGGCAGAAATGAATGCTCTGTAAACCTGTTGTGAGGAGATCAAAGCAGGGGACCAGTGAGGCTGTGGAGGATCTTCGGGCATGCTTAGACTGTACTGACTGGGATGCTTTCAGGACTGCTTCCAACAGTCTGGATGAGTTCACAGAGGCTGTGACATCATACATCAGCTTCTGTGAGGACTGCTGTATACCATCACGCACCAGGGTGAGTTATAACAATGACAAACACTGGTTCAAAGCTAAACTCTGACAGTTAAGGTTAGAAAAGCAGGAAGCGTTCAGGAGTGGGGATACGGACATATTTAAAGAGTCAAACAACAGGTTTAGCCAGGAGCTGAAAAAAGCTAAATGTCTCTACATAGAGATTAGAACAACAGTGCTCATCTAACAACTCTGCTTTTGTCTGGTGGGGCCTCAGACAGATCACCAAAAACAAGCCTAAAGCCCCCATTCCATTAACGACTCTCGCCTGGCCAATGACCGGAACATGTTCTACTGTCACTTTGAAAGACAATGAGACAGTCCTGACACCATCGCCTGCAACTCTATCCCCCAAATCCAGCCCACCTCAAGAGAGAAATGGGCCACTCCCAATCTGCCCACCTCAGAGACCCCCTCCCCCATAACACAACAATGTCTCTCTCTGTCCTGGGGTGGAAGTAAACAGACTATTCAAAAGACAGATCCTCTGGCAGGAGGCTAAGGTCCATAAGGACCAATACATTACACCACAAGAACAGTTTCTACCCATCGTCAGCTGGCCTCATCAACAAGGCCAGGTGACCCCCACTGTCACTAACCTTTCTCCACCCCCAAACTTAATGCAACATGAGCGCACTTCTTTTGGACTACTTGTCTTGCACACTGCACTATATGCAACATATACTTATACCGTAAATGTTTTGCACAATCCCTGGCAGGTGCCTTCTTATTTTTACTTACTGTGTTGTTTTTCTAATTACTGTGTTTACTGTTATGCACCAACATACCAAAGCAAATTCTTTGTACGTGTAAATATACTTGGCAATAAAGCTGATTCTGATAAGACAATTCATCAATGCATCAATCAATTGATTCATCAAAGACGATTCATCAATCAGAATCTCTCCTGATCATTATGATTACTTAGTGCTTGCTTGTGAACTCCTTTTCAGCTAGCCACCTTTTTAATGGAGTTGATTTTGTGGTCAATGAGTAATTGTTGTGTGAATCTAATGACTTAGATGAATTTAGGGTGAAAAACTACAGAAATAATATACTTCTAATAGATTTGGTTCCAACAAATTGTATAGTTGCAGATAATTGTGTAAACAATAATTTATTTTGAACAAACCATATCAATAAAGCATAGCATATTTTGAGTGTAAAGCTTCAAGTTAAATTTTCAAGGTCAAATATATATAAATAAATACACTATATGACATAAAGTATGTGAACACCCAACCATCACACCTATATAAGCTTGATGTCATACCAAAACCAGTAGAACTAAGTGGCCTAGTCAAAACCCTGAAACACAGCCCCAGACCATTATCCCTCTTCCACCAAACTATACAGTAGACACTATGCATTCCTGAAGCCTGAAGGTAGCATTCTCTTGGGTTCATCAGGTAATGAAGCAGGATTCTTCCCTCCAGAAAACAGGTTTCCCCAGTTCCAGAGAAAAGTGCCAGTGGGCGTTACGCCACTCCAGCCAACACTTGGCATTGCGCATGTTGATGTGAGGCTTGCCAACAGCTGGTCGGCCATGGAAACCCATTTCCTGAAGCTCCCAACACACAGTTCTTGTGCTTTTGTTGCTGCCAGAGGTAGTTTGGAACTCTGTGGCCCGTTAAGGTTAAAAGAACTGTTGCCAACTGAAACATATGAATCATTTCAGTAATTATTTAATCCTATGCTATTTAGTATTTGCCTATTTATATCCGAACTGACTTTCTTGGACCAAGCAGTGGTGTAGGGAAGATATTTCATAAACTTGTGGGAAAAGTTGCATCCTCTTAAATCAGAGTAGTTTGTTGTAACCTCCTGTTATGTTGCTGGTCAAATGTTTGACCGGTTTTAAAGTAAAAAAATATATATTAGTTTAATTATTTTTGGGGCATGAAATCTTTTCTACTGGGCCTAATTAGTGTAATGAACATGTACATATAAAATGATAAATGTATGTTTTTGCAGCCCCCCCTCCCATGTGTTTATACTACACACATGCTGTTCGGGTCAATTTGACCCATCAATGAAAATAGAGGTAACATATGAGAAAAAATTCAAATTTAGACTGTAATTAATTTATTTTCTTATCAAATATGACACCATATGATTGCCTAATCCTTTCCAAACACACAGACAGAGACAGAAACACAGCATTTGTTCCTGGACCCCAACTACACCCCTTTTCACACTTTCTGACCCTTATGACACCCCACATTGAGGGAATGCCAAGAAACCCAGCCACTGTTACCATGGTGAGGAGGATCAATGCCTCAAAAACGTGTGCGAGCGTGTCAAGATGCGCAGAAAGAAACTTCCATACTGTTCAAACTAAGTAATCAACATATTCATCTTCCTAGGTTTAATCTGGGGAAAAAAATATAAGACCACAGCAAGAATAGCACCATGTGTAAAACGTTACACTCCAGAATACCACCGCATACCGGCACCGTGCCAACCTATACGCTACACTCCAGAATACCACCGCCTACCGGCACCGTGCCACCCTATACGCTACACTCCAGAATACCACCGCCTACCGGCACCGTGCCACCCTATACGCTACACTCCAGAATACCACCGCCTACCGGCACCGTGCCACCCTATACGCTACACTCCAGAATACCACCGCCTACCGGCACCGTGCCACCCTATAC
>JACXGK010007615.1:0-24725 GCA_016801125.1 Novumbra hubbsi
TATCAAGAGTCATAGTACAAAACTATTATAGAGTATCAAGAGTCATAGTACAGCACCATAACAGATGTATCAAGAGTCATAGTACAAAACTATTATAGAGTATCAAGAGTCATAGTACAGCACCATTACAGATGTATCAAGAGTCATAGTACAGCACCATTACAGATGTATCAAGAGTCATAGTACAAAACTATTATAGAGTATCAAGAGTCATAGTACAGCACCATTACAGATGTATCAAAAGTCATAGTACAAAACTATTATAGAGTATCAAGAGTCATAGTACAGCACCATTACAGATGTATCAAGAGTCATAGTACAAAACTATTATAGAGTATCAAGAGTCATAGTACAGCACCATTACAGATGTATCAAGAGTCATAGTACAAAACTATTATAGAGTATCAAGAGTCATAGTACAGCACCATTACAGATGTATCAAGAGTCATAGTACAGCACCATTATAGATGTATCAAGAGTCATAGTACAACACTATTATAGATGTATCATAGAGTATCACGAGTCATAGTTCAGCATCATGATAGATGTATCATAGAGTATCAAGATTCATTGTTTATTATATTTACAGACAAATCTTAGAAGGCACACACCCAACCTGACAGGATATAAATCTGTGAGGAGAAGATACATTTGGGAGGTGAAACTGGCCCCCAGGCTAGTACGTCCTCTCTAGAAACGGCATTCGGTAACCTCGCTCTCAGAGGTACTTGCATGCCAAAGTTAGTCAAGGCTGATCCTTAAACACGATTAAACCGAGTTTTCTTTGCCTCTACATGTCTAGGAAATTAACCAATTAATGATGATAATTGATTAAACATCGTTGTAACTAACAATTGATATTGTTCCCTGTAAAGCTAATGTTAGCTTTTGATACACTTCCCCCAGGCCCTGATTCTACCAGTGGGTGTAATGAGTAATGAAAAAAAAAAGATCTCTTCATGCAATTTATATTAAGGAAACAGTATTAAAGGCCAGTCCTGCAGATCCGATGTTAACCACAAGATGGCACCTTTATTTTGAATCTTCCCCCAAGGTCCCAGGCCCCAATAGCTTTGAATGTGAACTGATTGAAGATCTTCTTCCCAGATTAATTGGATGTGAACACTGTGGTTGAAATAAGACTTGATTGTATATCCTGCAAGTGTTGACAGTTGAGATACAAAAAGATCAAACATTCATAGGTAACAAGCTGGGTGAATAGAAACCGCAAAAGTTACTCCTCTAGAGATTCAGTTGACAAAGTTGCATACTTTGTTTATGCTCCCAGTGTTTGCTTGGGCAAGACGTGACACGTTGTTGCTGAAACATTGGTCTGGGCGCTTGGTGCCAAAATGTTGGTGTGTTGTGCAAAAGAAATCAATGAGAGCCTAAGTACAGGGTGCTCCTGTCTTTCTTTTATAGCACACAGTTTATTCTCTATTAGACATCACAACTAACCTTTTGCCACCATCAGCTTTCACTTGTTTTCATATCTTACAGTTCAGAGGTTGAAAGAGCACGTCTGGGAAAGAGGTCAGTGGTTGCTAATCTGAATGTTTCTGGATTGCTATTCTTCCCCACCAAAAGATCCAGAGCTTCCCCAGCCATGTCCAGTTTCAGTTCTGCACACGTTTCTAGCCTACACGGGTGAACGGTGCTCATTCAATAACGTTTGATCTGCTAGTTTAAATTGTTTGCAAGATGTGTGGATTTTCAGCGCTGATAAAAAGTGATTTGGTTTGATTCTAATTTGCAGCAGGGGTAGAGCCCCAGACAAATGGGATTACCTACTTAAGGCCCTTATAAACAATTTGCTATTTGCCTGTCTACTTGGGCCGTACACACAGTGTCTTGGACCCATAGTTTGTGTCCCAAGCCCTGAATGGAATCAAATTTTAACATTCAACACTGACAGTTAAAGAGGTCGTCAACAGAGTCAAATTAAGAAAGAAATGCTAACTGTCACAATAATGTCTAAGGGCACTGTAAATGGCAGACCAAAGAGCACAAGAAAATCCAATCTGCCACAGCCTAGTTTCATATAGATTCATTTCTAAAACAAAATGTATAAACTTAAACTATATGCATGGTCAATTATTGTATTCTACACAAAACGAATCCAAGAAACTAAACATTTATATAAATACTCTATCAAGACATTTTTTAGTTGAGTTTGGTGTGAGATCATACGCTTTCAAATCAATACTGGAAACATAAATACCATGTCATATTTTAGGTTGCCAAACATTTTACTTCAACAGTAAGTACTATGGTCTGTATGGGTAAAATAATCGTATGTTCCCTGTCAAAACTACGTCATTACACAACACATGGTCAATTGGAACATAATGGGTGGATTTCGAAGTGTTGCCTCAAGATAAGACTCAGAGACATTTTATTTCCTGTGAGGGCAAACAGCCTGTATGACATTACTACCAGGCAAGTGCAACTATATCGTTGTTGGCTCTCTCGAGAACATGAAACTACACAAGGTTTTGCTTTCATTTAAAAAATTAACACTACAACGCATTTCATCACGGCCAGCATTGTTATTTAACACAGTATAAGGTCTATGTACACTGTGCCACCACATTAAAACATAAGAAAACAAACACGAAAAATATATTTAGTCACCACCGTAGTAAAAATCTTAAGGGCTAACTAGTAGTTTCGTTTCAAGCTTTTCTCGAGCAGAAAGGGTCGAAAATAATTCAATCAGATGAGGACTGAGGAAGTGAAAATGAAATTGAGCTATCCGTTGCAGAGGCGTAGACCAATGAGCAGACTTCCGTGATCTCCAGAACCACGTACAACGCCATCTAGATCCAGGGGACGTGAAACAAACACATCGGGAGGGGATTTCCACGCAAGGCACTTCCTTTACTTGTTTTGCTTTCGATCTGGACACTGAAATAGGTTAAGTTTTCGTTTTGGTATAAAGAATCACAAACTACACTGGGATATTTTGTTACTGAGGAGAAGACTGTCGATTAGAACACTATCGCAGGTAACCTTTCTGCATATTATTTTCGCTGAAGAGTTAGTATACATAGAAGCGTGTAGCGACGTTGTAAACACCAAACGAAAGTAATTGAATGTTGATCCTGTGGACAACCGAAATGGAATGAAGTTTATTTTCACTTTTGGGTTGACATGTCAGCCCCTTTCTGATATAATTGAACTTGCGCAGCTGTCAGTTCGACGACAGCGTGACTTGGCGAGATGGAGCGAAAGCTATCTGGTAGCCAACTGTGGCGCATAGGGCACTAGAATGTCACAAACCATTGTTACAGTAACGATTTACAGGCACTTTCCTGTTACATATTGTTTATCTTCCGACAAATAAAGATATAGGGAGGGCAATATACGGAATTGTTACACGCTTGGTCCAGTTAATTACATTGATACTAGCCTACAATGCATGGTTCACTAAATAATAACTACGTTTGTAATTTTTTAATAACGCATTAAATAAACGGGTACGCATATTTATGCTTAAACCAAGAATTACAAAGTTTTAATCATTGTTCACATATCGTGCTTATTGGTTTGGAAGTTTTTTGCATTTTGCTAGAGTGATCTTTGGTCGCAAAATATCCTTTACGCGGAATTAAGTAGGTATCACACATGAATGACCATCACAACGCTTTTTTAAATTAACCTATTTTCAATAATTATGCGCATTTTAGTACGCATCAACAGAGTAAAGGTGGGCATGTACAATAAAACAACGGCAACTATTCCTGTGTTGTTGTGAGCCAACCTTGGCAAAAATGTGTTCTGTCTCTCCAGTAGGCACTGTGAATAAGACCAGAAGTCCTCTTAGCCTCGGGTGTTTTCTGATCTGTAGCTGTAGAAAGGAAGCAAAGTGAAGGCTTCATTTATTTCACTGAATTCTCTGTAATCTCACCTTGCCTTCTCCAGGTCTACAGGCGACCATGCCGGTGGAGAGGATGCGAATGCGGCCGTGGTTAGAGGAACAGATCAATTCTTCTCTAATCCCTGGACTGAAATGGGTCAATAGAGTGAGGAAAATGTATTTTCATTGGCAACTGTTGTCTCCATATCTATGTGGAAACTCATATTCATACAATTTTTGTAAACTTTTGTTCATTTGTTGTTTGTTTTGTTTCATGAATTGCTTGCTGAGATGTACTGTATATTGAAACCCATTGATGTGTTGATTATGATGTATTTAATAACACTTAAAGTATGTTCATCATTATGATAAACCTGCAGGAAAAGAGGATCTTCCAGATTCCATGGATGCATGCTGCAAGACATGGCTGGGATTTGGAAAAAGATGCTCCTTTATTCAAGAACTGGGCCATTCATACTGGTATAGTAATGAGATGAATTACAGTTGTGGCTAAATGAATAAAGTTCTTTATTCAAGAACTGGGCCATTCATACTGGTATAGTAATGAGATGAATTACAGTTGTGGCTAAATGAATAAAGTTCTTTATTCAAGAACTGGGCCATTCATACTGGTATAGTAATGAGATGAATTACAGTTGTGGCTAAATGAATAAAGTCCTTTTTTGAAGAACTGGGCCATTCATACTGGAATAGTAATGAGACGAATTACAGTTGTGGCTAATTGAATAAAGTACTTTATTCAAGAACTGTGCCATTCATACTGGTATAGTAATGAGATGAATTACAGTTGTGGCTAAAAGAATAAAGTCCTTTATTAAAATATTGCACCATTTCTTAGAGAAAGCAATGAACATTCTAAAATCTTAGCTTATTCCAGAAATACATCCTAAACTGGCACAGACAATATTATTGACCCCATCTAGAAGTAGTTTTCAAGCAGGTAAAATCATTTCAACTAGTAAAAATAGACTCAGTTATTTGTTTGGTGAAACTGTTTGTATCACAGTAAGCATGGAGAAAATAAAGCAAACCAGAAATGTGTCTGAAGAGGTCAGCCACAAGATTGCAGCCAAGCATGGACAATTTCAGGCTATGAGTCCATATCCAGGAAATGTGATCTCCTGTGGACATATGAGGCCAAAGCGTTTTTGGTTAAGCACACCATCAATATGTTTCCAGAAAGCAAAAGTAAGCCTTAGAATAAAAGAACAGCTTCAACTTAAACATGGAGGCGGGTCATTAATGATGTGTTGTTCCTTGCTGCCTTATTGAGAATCTGTGGAGAGATCAGAGAAGCGCTGTTGGGAGGCACCGTTCAAACGGACGACCACTGGTACAGTTTGCACAACAAGACTGGGCCAAACTGCCGGTACAGAGTGGGAGGAAGCTCACTTATGACTATAGGAAGTGCTCGATTGTAGTTATTTTTGGTTTGTCTAGGGTGTCAATAATTTTGTCACAATGTCATTTGATTTACTTTTTGATTTAAAAGAATATATCAGGTTCTGAGACAAATGCAAAGGCTCTGTTTTATTAACAGTGAAATTAAGTACTTTACTCTCCAAAATTCTTGACTAAATGGTGTTCATGTTCATCTTATTTTGGACAAAAGTTATTTGAAGAAAGTGCAATGTTGTCATGTCTTTAGGATACAACTGTATATATTAAAATGTAACAAAATGATGAAAATAAATATTCATTCATTATAAACATGAGCAATGCCAGTAATATAACTCAGTCATTCAAAGTATGACTCTCTTAAAAGTATATTTTTTGTTTATTCAGGAAAATATCAAGTAGGAATGGACAAACCAGACCCCAAAACCTGGAAAGCCAATTTTCGCTGTGCGATGAACTCTCTGCCGGATATTGAGGAGGTTAAGGACAAGAGCATTAAGAAGGGAACTAACGCTTTCAGAGTGTACAAGATGCTGTCGCCGTCAGAGCGCCAGACCAAGAAAGGTACATGGTTATGTCTACATCTCTACAGCCCTGAGAGAACAGTAATGGTATTACAAATGTCAGAAAATCTTAATTTTAAATGCGACTACTTATTCCTGCGCTACTGGCAGGCTTTATAATCTAGCCACTGTCAGTCATGTGTTGCAGTATGTTATTAACGCTTGATAGTGAGTTCAGTTGATTAACAATTGTTATTGTTGAAGATGTGATTGTATTACTGTTTGCTAGCCATCAACAGTCATACAAAGATATGATGGTCTTTCTCCCCAAGGCAGTTGCATGGAATTTATTTAACAACCTCAAATAGTTTAGTTTGTGAGCACCTTTTAACTGGGTGATGTCATGTTGGTGTATGTTATGTGGGTGTATTTCATGTTGATTTTTATCATGTTGATGTATGTCTTGTTAATGGATGTCATGTAGATGGATGTCATGTAGATGGATGTCATGTTGATGGATGTCATGTTGATTGATGTCATGTTAATTTATGTCATGTTGATGTAAGTTATGTTGATGTATGTTGTCATGTTGATGTATTTCCTAGGAAAGAAAAAGGGCGAGAAGGGAAAGAATAAGGTAATAATCATTGTCAATATTTTATGTTTTGACATAGAACTCCTCAGTGAAACTTACGGTGCATTTTACATTCAAGCAAATACTTTATAGTCGTAATTTAACTTGGAAAATACAAAATGGTGGTAGAGGAAGAGAAAATCACCCACTCCCTCTGCCTCTGTCACCCAAGCAACTGGTGGAGCCCGAGTCCCCATCCATGGAGAGTATGACTGGATCTGTTGAGGAGAAGGGAGGCCCAGTGGTGAAGGTGGTGGTGAAGGAGGAGATCACTGAAGAGTGCGCCACAGAGAGCAAAGGTAACTACTTTGGGAACCGGGTCAGTTTGGGATTCTGAAATGCAACCCTTTTCTTTACATAGTGAGGTGCTTTTGACCAGGGCCCAGGGCCATTTGAGGGCATAATATAGGGGAGATGTGACCACGCTGTGTCTTATACCAGGTCTGTGTTCATCACAAGTACCATATTGACATGGGAAATATCACAATTGCTAACATCATCTGAAGAAAATACAACCGAAAAACTTATTAACAAATAGTGCATTGAAGGACTAATAAATAATGGATACTGTAGGCTACCCTGCAGGCTACCTTCCTCTAGCTGCCCAAGAAAGACCATCATCCCCTGCCCTTGACATGACATTTGGCTGTCATGTGGTATTATGGTGGCCCATGACAGAGTGGTTATAGAACCATTTGGATGAGGCTCAAACTGAGAACTCTAATCAGAGCATATTAAATAAAAAATTTATAAAGTCAGCGGTGGATCATTCAATGGCCGAAAATCCGCAAAACCCAACTCCCATGTCAGTAACGGCAGGCTCATTTTACAATTTAATTGTGCCTTTATTATATATCAATACACTAAATGTTATAACTAAAAAGTGTTTGTCAAAGAAGTGTGCGCCATTTAAAACAGGTTTCACACTATTCCTATAATGTCATTTTAAAAGGTTATCTACGCTGTTCACATCCAAGTGTTTGAAAATCACAGTTCATGAGTGCCCTTGTCAAATCTGGCTCAAGACAATTTAATATTGTATTACCATGTTGCAGCCCAGTGTCAGGTTTTCCTTTTTCCCTTTTGTTTTGAGCTCCTGGCTCCAATATTCCGGTCTGTTTATTCCATTCTTCTCCCAGCCTCCTCCAGCCTCCTCCAACCTCCTCCATCCTCCCCCAACCTCCTCCATCCTCCCCCAGCCTCCTCCATCCTCCTCCATTTTGTTTTCCCTGTGCGCCCCGCGTTGTCCATTAGGGCTCACCCACCTGTCCCAGTCGGTTCCCTGTGACAGCCTTGGTCGACACCCTCAATGTCTTATACTCGTGTATGATTGGTTCGTGTCGGCTTACCCTTCAAGGACAGTACCATGACCGATGATCATTTCTGCTTTCTCAGGTTACCCTCAGGGCAATCCGAGTCTTGGGGACGATCAGCTGATCGTTGATGACCTTCCTTACGTCTGCCAGACCATCGAGGTGACCACAGAGAATGAGGAGCAGGCGGTCAGCTCCAGCCACCCGTACCCTCTCCAGATCTCCCCCGTGTCCTCGTATGGTACAGTGCTCCCCCAACCCATGCCCACACACCACCGCTGGGGTGACCGGAGTCCTTATGAGAAATGTGCCACTATCTGCCCGTACAATAATTCCACGCACCGGTCACTTTATTAGGTACACCTGCTCGGTAGCGTAAATATCCATCCCAAAGTGATTTGGCTGCACCTCCGTATATAAACCAGACATGTTCAAGGTGTTTCGTCGCTATTCGACCAAACATTAGAACGGGGCAGACGTGTGATCTAAGAGAGTCACTGTGGTGTTTTTGATGCACCTTTGCTTCAGCATGTCAGGAACAGCTGACCTCCTAGTATTTTCAAGCAGCGCAGTCTCTCGAGTTTAAAGGGAGCGGGAGGATGAACCTAAAACATCAATTGAGCGGCCGTCCTGTAGGTAGAAACACCTTGTTGTTTATAAAAGAGGTCTGAGGAGAAAGGCAGAACTGACAGAAGGGCCACAAACACTGAAATAAGGCTATACAACAGTGTTGTGCAGAAGGGCTAACCTCTGAAAACATCTTGAATGGCCTGATGGTAAATGAACACTCATTTATAACTATTTTTATTTCATTTATAAATGGATACAGACGCTAAACCTAGCAGCGATGAGAGAGTCATGTGTGTGAATAGCTGCTGGTGCCTGGAGCTCAGTAGGATGCAGATTGGCTCTGAGCCACCCGGGTGGATGTTGCATAGGGCTGCCCTGTCTTGTCGTGCCTTAGCATCACCTCCGGTGTGCCCGTGGGCTTAACTGATGTGGTTGGCAAGGAAATGCATTTTTCTCAGACACGTTTATACCAGTTAATACTTCCTGGTTGATCAAGCAGTGTCACGATTAGCCAAAGGGAGTTGTTGCGATGAGGCAACGGTAAAATCACAAACTCCACACCATGAAATCTGGAGACAATACAATAGGGTAATATTTAACAAAGGATGTAGAAACGATTTAGAAAATTGCATAAAATATATGCTACACATTTACAGGTTTCAGTGTCAATGCACAACACACCCGATGGTATATCAATCACCAACTGAAAGCGCTTCAACATCAAGGTGTGCCCCAGACAATTGTGTCCAGGTCAATCTTCACAAACAGAAAATTCCTCCAGAGCAGAGGCACTTTTTTTCATGTAATTTAAACCATCCCAAACAGAACATCTCAAAAATTACCATATTGGTAGATATACACAAAATAGCTAGTCTTGTTTGACAAATAGAATGTGTAAAACTTAACATTTAAATTCTTGTTGCTGGCAAGGAGATAACGGACAGTGCCTGTTAAGCACCACACACATCACATTCCCCTTACAATGAGGCATTCAGCATTTTGATAGTAATGAGCATTGAAAATTGTTTGTAACCTGCGAGGCATAACTACTAAATATTTTATAAACATATCCTCATGTCCCATTAGCAAAATGTTTTTGTTTATGATCTATTGATGTTACTTATCTATTGTCATACGCAATACTACTCATATTTGCAAGACATGCTAGTTCTTGAATGTTTAAGTCAATTCTCAATCAAAGTTTGTGACACATTTTTATATCTGTCACATGAAACTTCTTACATGTGCAGTGAACTTTTAGAACAGTGATTTCCCAGCAGTTGCGTTTTGTAACGTGCGCTTGCAGACTACAACCATTTGCGTATTTCTGTGTTTACAATGCTGTTTTTTATAACAATATTTATAATAGCTGGCTAAAACCTATGTGTTTTCAGGGTCCGGAAACATTAGGCTGTAAAAGTGTCATTTAATTTAGCAAAAAAAGGCTTTCAAAAGATTTGTATCCACATTAACTTGAGTAACAAAAACTAAAGAAAAGTGCCAAAAATTGAGTTACAAGTTTCATCCAACAGGGACATATTAGGAGTATCTACTAGCACAGCTTTACTATTCCTAAAACAATAAATATGATATCCCTCATTTTTAACAAGCCTATCCTTCTCCAACCCGATGAACTGGAAATCCCTGAGTTGTCTGTTTTCATGCTTCTTCTTTCTGTTCTGCTTTACAGAGAGTGACATTGACAGTGTTCACAGTGAAGAGGACTCCAAAGAAGTAAGGCTTAAGCGCTATTTGTATTTATGTTGCCACCGCTGACGCACAATGAACAACGCTATACAACAGCATGTCTGCACAAGGCAGAGCTCATTCACAAACGGTCCCATAGTTAGCCAAATTAATGCTGAAAACCACCACGTTTATTTATAGGATGGAATGGGGCACAGGAGCTCTTCATTTGAACTCTGTGCACCTTTCTAAAGTACTTTATTGCAGAGTGCTAGCTTTTATTTATGTTGCTGTTATAGCTGGCCTATTCTCTTAAGGGGAGAGCACTTCAATAGAAGCATTGGTTTATTCCAGTGGGGTTGAGTGGCATGGCTGGGCCTGCCTGGGTACACACACACACACACACACACGCACACACACACAGCTGAATCATTAACCCTGGCTGATCAAAAGATAGCCAAGCCTTCACTCGAAGCCCACAATTGGAGTTTTTCAAACTAGCGTGTCATAACAATAGCCAGTTCTACTGCTTTCCAGTTTCATGTCTGAAACACGATGGCATGCTGTCACTTCAACCTCTGGTCCTTTCCTGTGTTTTCACTTCCTGTTTGAAGAAAGACAACAAAATAACTGACGGCAGCTCTCTGAACACCAGATTTACTTTGGCACCCTGGATAATTATTAAACCTCATTTCATATCTCGAAAAGTCGAATTGCAAATGAAGCACGTGCGCGCAGGTCCAAGTAACTATGCTGTGGGGCGAAGTCCATGCGTTTACATGTGTTGGATGACATGAAAGCAGAGGTTGTTGCAGCGCTGTGACCCAGCACCACAGACCAGGTTTCATACCTGTTAACCCTCACTGTACATTAGTTTCAAAACAATAAGACCTTCTTAGTGATTGTCTACTCTTTAGTAAACATTTAAGACAATAGAGCTGTCCGGCTACACCCCAGTTGGGTAGTTTGTGTAGACAAAAAGCCTTATTTTTTTTTTATCTGTATGCTGGTGGATGTTATAGGTGGCTGCCAAACAGCCTTTGTTGCCATTTGCAGAATGTCATGCACACTTGATACAACATTTGATTTCGTTTTTAACACAATAGGCCAAATCTATGATTCTCAATTGCATATTAATAGATTGTGTGTTGCAAAACACTTACACTTTAGGACTTTATAATGTAGTCCTGGGCTACGTATTTTGGTGCAATTGTAGGAAGCAGCAACTCCCTTCTTGCTGTCAACTACTTGCTAGCTAGTTAAACTGGTTTATCAACACCCTGTCTAGCAAAGAAAACGGTAACCCAGCTCTCCACTTTGATCTGACGGACTAGTCTGAAAAGTGAATCCACTTAGAGGCAGGAGGCTCCTGGGCTACAGTCAAGAGAATTCTACCCCACGGTGCTCTGGCTCTGTCTAATTATTTAGATTCATTGCGGTTAAAATCAGGCTTATATTTTTTAGATTCAATAAAATGTATTTTATAAATAGTGCAAATTAATTTGAAGACGTCACTGAAGTTGACTTCTTTTGTATGTACTGGTTGGGATTTGTCCTGCATGGTTTATAGGGAAAATGAAATAAAACAGTCGCAGACCTTCAGAAATATAGTAGTAGCCGACTTATATACATATATATATATATATATATATATTGAGGTTACCATGTCATTAGTATTGGAATGGTTATTGCATTGGCTGAATTAACTCGTCCTTTTCCGTGATTTGCAGTATCTTCGCGAAGGGATGTGGGGATCAAATATGGCTTCTTCTGTGCTAAGGGTGCCCTCGTGCTCGCTACCTAGCATGGCTACCTTTGTCACCGCTGGAAAGGTTGCCAATTTCAAAGTAACCAGCACCAGGGACCCCATGCCCCTCATCAGCTACAGCAACACCCCCTGGAACAGGGACATGTCAGCAGACCCGTGTCCTCCGTCGGAGCAGGCTTCCTCCAGCCAGGTGTCTGCTGCGGAGACCCGGGCCAGCGTCATCATGAAGACCTCAGACGTGTCCAAGTCCTCGGTCAAGACGTGCTGAGGGCCCGGCAGCACCGTGACTCAGGACCAGATAGGGGACGGTCAGTGGCGGGCTCGCTGTGGGACTGCATTGGTCACTGCTGGGCTTCTTTGTTGGACCACAGTGCCTACTCCTAGGAATGACTGGGACTGGGCTATAGAACATTCAGTACAGAATTGGTGAATGGGGCTCTGTGAGCTGAAGAATATGTACTGTTGCCCAGTCTTAACCTCCCAGCATCTCAGGGCCTTTTAGTTGTGGTGGGAGGGAATGAATCTACAAACTGTGAAACCATTTATGACGGGGTCTTTTCCACTCTATTCCCACTGTTAATAGTGTACATACTGATATGTCAGCATAATGGCAAACCGCTTTTGCACCTTAAGGAAAGCCCTGATGGGGATGTGCCCATTCAAGGCTGAGTTGTCTGTAAAAGGTGTCTCCAACCTTGTTGGGCATGAGCGCTACTTCAAAATGAATGTTGCAAGCTACTTTTTCTTGTTAGCTTTCAATACATTTTATTGTTAGCTTTTCATTTAGGTCGGGAAGAAAACAAAAAATATTTATTTGTGTTTCAAACTGCATCTAGATACAAATGATCTAATTTGCATATATTTTTTCCAGCTAACCCTACTTTATTGGTGAGTACAATTAGAAAATATATACATATATTTCTGTCAACTCATAAAATGTGGTTAACTGCAAGTGGAATGGAAAAACACAAGCACACACACAGACACACACACACTTGGACAACAAGCCTAAAAATAGCATGTATTGTGCTGTGTGGCTTGTTGTGGGTGTGTGTCTGTGTTGTGTTGATAAGAGAGTACATGGGCTCCTGCAGTGTCTTTTGTGTGTTGGTGCTGGAACTTAGTGCTAAAACTATGTACACCTGCTGAATTATTTTCTGTTACTACTAGTAGCTTGCAAGCAATCCATTGGAGACGCCTATAAGCAAAAGGTAGGAGAGGCCTTGAAGAACTGTCCCTTTGAAAATAGTTTATAATCTATATGAGGTCTTAAAAAGGATGCAAAATGCAAATAGGATTTTAAACACAAAGTCTGACTTAAGTGAGACTTGTGGTGAAATGGGCCTCAGAATATATTTAAGGGTTAAATCTTGATTTTGACAATGGCCATTTAAGGCCAAATGAGGCCAGCCCTGCAGCTCAGAATGGTCCTAGAAAATGCAAATTTAACGAGAAGAAAATATACAAAACTCCTTAAGTAGATTTAAAAAACGAATAACTCTTCTTCAAAAACATCAATATTTAGTACAGACTGATTTCTTGTACAGACTGATTTATACTTCAAATGGTGTCTAATAGAAGACAAACATCAGTAACTATTACTTTGAAACAAAATCTTGAATGAGCTATAGAAAAACACACGGAGTTGGTGCATTCAGTTGCTTTTGATGAGCAGCGGTGTCTTTGGCCTTAAGTAGATGCCATCCATTGGATAAAAGGATGAAGTAAATAAATGCACTTGGTAATTTATCTATATGCCTTTTAAGCATGCTTATATACATCTATTTTTATATAAAGGGACATTTTAATCTGAGGTGGACAAGTATTCGATTTGTATATTTTTGCCCCAAAATACAAGATTACTGATTCTTTATGTTAAATACCTTTTTAAGTTGGTTATTAACGTGACAGGAAAACCAATCTATTTTGTATCCACAAGTCCACATTTGGGACTTCTACTGTATGTCAAATAGTATATGCTTTTAGTTTTTGTGTGCCTGATTGTGTTTTAATTAGTTATAAAAATACATTTACACACGTTTGAGTGTGTCACTGCACAGTCATAGGCAACTCGTAATCCTGTGGATCAACATGCAAATTTTAATAAAAGGATTGTTTTGTAATACTGTTGTGCTATTAGATTTCCCTCAATTTTACAACAGACTGTGTTCTCAAGTTTCAATGCATACACATTTTATGCTATGTCCCATAATTTATGAATGTGTTGGTCAAACATTTACACAGATGTTTGGTACATCTGTTGAAAGATTGGTTTTACTGCTGTTTTTATGTCACTCAATTGAAAGTATGAATAAGCCAACAGGGATTTTATTAGCACTGTGATATTTCAACAGGCATGCATGCAGCGATAATTTATTTTAAAGTAACTGCTGATTGTAAAATGAAAATCCAGAATTTTCCTCAAAATAATATATATTTTAATGACATTCTATTAAACATCAACAGAGTGTATATGGTGAGTACCTCCTCACTGCAGCACACAGTAATTGGCAATGGCTTTTTTTGTATTTGGTTGCTGTTCTTAGCTTTTCAACTTCCTGTTTGCACCAGAACTCACAGCTAATTGGTGCATAGGTTGCTGTGACAACCACACACCAAACAGGCCAATACTCAATCCCAGAGTAAACAGTCTTATGGAAGCCCTTTCCCACCACTAAAAGCTAAAATAAGAGGACAAGGAATTAACCCTCTACTTTACCATTGCCCTCAGGCAACAGAAAACCTGTGGCTCTGGCATCCCTTCATATGTATGTTTATTTATTCTTGCACATGACATGTTTGTAAGCAATCCAAACTATTTCAGCATGTAGAGTGGTACGGGTCTGCCAGCCCTGACGTCAAGGTGGTGTAACTGCAACTGTGCGTGGGGGTATGGACTGTGCGTGGTCGTATGGACTGTGCAAGGTAGTATGGACTGTGCGTGGTCGTATGGACTGTGCAAGGTAGTATGGACTGTGCGTGGCGGTATGGACTGTGCAAGGTAGTATGGACTGTGCAAGGTAGTATGGACTGTGCGTGGCGGTATGGACTGCGTGGTGTTATAGACTGTGCAAGGTGGTATGGACTCTGCGTGGTGGTATGGACAGTGAGTTGTAGTATGGACAGCGAGTGGTGGTATGGACAGTGCATGGTGGTATGGACAGTGAGTTGTGGTATGGACAGTGAGTGGTGGTATGGACTGTGCATGGTGGTATGGACTGTGCTTGGTCATATGGGCTGTGCGTGAACGTATAGATTGTGCGTGGTTGTATGGATTGTGCATGGCTGTATGGACTGTGCGTGGCTGTATGGACGGTGCTGTTTGTTTTTACCAAAAGTAATGGTGCCTAGAAAATGGATGTCGTGACCTGAGTGCTGGTTTTGTTAGATGTATTTTTTCCATTCTTGGTTGCATGTGTTTTGAGTTCAAATAAATTCCTACCGCAACTTAGTTCTCCACTTAGTTCTGCCACTTAGTTCTCCACACTACAGTATGATGCATCAATTGAGGGATTCACCTTCTTTCAGCGAGCTGAGCTATGTGAGCAAATGCTGTGAAATGTAAGATGAGTTTAATTTAATAATCTTACATTTTTAAACATGATGTTAAAATGTAAGGATGTATGATCTTTTAAAAAATATTTTTTTATAGGTTTTAACTATTTAGTTAAAATATGTGCGAAATTCATGAGAATTTCATGAGGACGCAGCATTCTTGATTTCACTAAAATAATTTCATAATTTGAGTCCACTACAGAATCATGTCAGTTTTTAAGTGAGTGCCGAGGGCCGGAAAAATCACAGCAATCAAATATTGGTATTTGGTCATATACCTTGCGTACAGAGAGAGCTGTCTGCAGATTCTCTGAATCTTGGAATGATATTATGTACTGTGTCTGTACGTTGAGAAACGTACGTTGCTGACCAGAAAAATCCCATCCATACACTGCAATAACATTGCATATGGGGTACGGATGGATAAATTCGCCAATTAAAAGAGCAGCACGACCACAGACTGTTACAAAACATCAGTACAAGCACGGAACAAGCGGTTTCCGTTTGGTTAATATTCTCTCTGCTTTATGTGGCTGTGGCCGAAATAAGTTTTACTTCTGTCTGTGACAAAATCTGCCATTTCATTGACCAAGCCGCGTTTTCTTTGCTATCCGGTAACGTATTGGAAATCTGGGAAACAGATTAAACAATACAGTCTGCCCTCAGCCAAGGCAACTGAATGTACATGCTTTGCTGCGTGCCAGTTGCCTAGTTACAGTTATTGTGCTGTACCAACCAGCGCACTGTAGACTATTTGTACACAAAAAGAAATAACGGCATAAGAGGTGAGACTGAAAACAAACAAAAATATGTTTGAAATCATTGACGGATTAAAACGGATTGCAGACTATGGTTGTATTGCAGATTTTGAGGAAAGGTTATGAATTCGGGGTGTAAGACCGAAGCTCGGAAGGAACACAGGTCAGCAAATAGTTTTCATACCGTCGCGGATGTCTACGGAAAAGGAGAGAAAACAACTTCACCTGAGGGTATTCAAATTGCTGAACCGAATTCATTTTTCAAATGGAATGTTTCATGACTCAGCTGAGCTGCTATGAAGAACGTTCCGGTCGAGCTATTAAAATAAAGTTACGGTTCCTAATCGATGAGGAAATGTTTTTTAAATGTTCATAAAAACTATGAAAAGTAGGCTTTATATGTTAGACTATACTGACCAACATTGAAATAACAAGTTAATATTCCGCATTATAAATGTATGTATACTTAAATAAACCGTTTCATGATCCACAATAGTTAGGACAATTGGTCCACGGCTAAAATGCATTTTAACCACATTCTCGTGTCCTCAGACAGCCAGGCCACTCCGGTGGAAAGGGCCGAGTGCCTGTTAAATAGAGACAGGCAGACCCTTTTTCTCCTGGGACAGCTGCACTATGAGCAGGTAACTACTCATGTTCACAAATGCCATATGTAAGATACTGAGACCTATAAAAGGCAATATGGTACTAGATATTATGAAATGAACCATTTCTGTATGTGACGAGGTACTGAGTAGCAGGGCCATCCAACCCTGGGCTAAGGTTGGTGCTAGGGCACTTTTGAATTTGCAAGTTTAAAGACTTATCCCTGAGCTAAAATTCAGCATCAAAGAGGCTCTTAGCTTTGGGTTGTGGTGCAGTGGGAACCCCCTTGACTGTTGTCTGCTGATGGAGCAGGGTCGCTATGTTGAGGCAGAGGGGGTCTTTGATGGCATCAAGGACTGTGACCCGAGAGCCCTCTTCCAGCTGGCCATCATGTATTACGACGGCCTGGGGACGCCCGTAGATCTTGTGAGTCACTGTATTAATGACACTTTCCCCAGTTGGGTTTGCTGAAGTTCCACCTCATAATGAAGAGCATTGCATAACCGAAGAGCGTCCCTTAAGAAATCTAAACCATCCTGGCAAGGCCGTCTATATATTGGGGGTTCTTTTTTTGGCTCTATATTCTGAAACGTTAGGGTAGTTGTGTGCATACTTTTATTCATAGGCCCCCTTATTTCTTGGCGTAAAAATATTTTGGACACATTGATTTATTGAAATTAAGGACATATTGTATTTTTGTAGTCGATCCTTTACATGCAGCCAGAAGTGAGACACATCCAATGCTTTATAGCAGGATTGATTTCTACGGATGCATTGCTTATAGGTGGATGGCCATGCCTGAAGTTAGATGTCTGTGGTGTAACGCTATGCCTGTGTAGCGCTGTGCCTGTGTAGCGCTGTGCCTGTGCAGCGCCATGCCTGTGCAGCGCTATGCCTGTGTAGCGCTGTGCCTGTGTAGCGCTGTGCCTGTGTAGCGCTGTGCCTGTGTAGCGCTGTGCCTGTGCAGCGCCATGCCTGTGCAGCGCTATGCCTGTGTAGCGCTGTGCCTGTGTAGCGCTGTGCCTGTGTAGCGCTGTGCCTGTGCAGCGCCATGCCTGTGCAGCGCTATGCCTGTGTAGCGCTGTGCCTGTGTAGCGCTATGCCTGTGCAGCGCTATGCCTTTGTAGCGCTGTGCCGGTGCAGCGCTATGCCTTTGTAGCGCTGTGCCTGTGCAGCGCTATGCCTGTGTAGCGCTGGGGTAACCTGACCTACACTTTCTTTTTTAATTGTTAGTGATTCATGTGTGGTTGAATCTTTATTCTCATAGAAACTGTTTTAAAACTGAACCTTTTAAACTATAGTCAAAATAAGAACTGAACTGTTTCAATAACGGTTTCTTTCCTAGGAAGAAAGGTGGTCTTAATCAGTACAAACCTACCCTAGGATCTTTTAAAAACGGAATGAACATGTTGGGTCTGACAAGTGCACTATGTTTTGGCACTGTTGTAGCCCAAGGCAGTGGACTACATGAGGAGAGTGGTCCAGTGGGACATGTCCGAGGCAGCCCCCATCAGATACATAGCTCTGTATAACATTGGCAGAGCCTACCTGGAGGGCTATGGTGTCCCGCAATCCAGTACCGAGGCAGAGAGGTCAGCAAAACACTAGTACACAGGCACACTTGAATTCATTTCGGACAGGGTCATGGAGAACTGTGGTATCGAGTGAGTTTAATGTTTCTCACCAAGTCACTGGCTCCTTGCTGCTGACAACGGAAACCCCAATGCCTGTGTAAAAGCTCAGAGTTCGCTGGGTATGTTCTACAGTAGACTGGAGACCCAGGACCTGGAAAGGGTATGTTGTGTTTACTGCATGAGTCTTTTCTTCTATCAGTATAGTCAGTATTATTATTATTTTTAAAACTATTCCCTTTCGTGCCTCACTTACAAATGCCAGTGCGCTGTGTTTTATACCCTAGGCATTCTTCTGGCACTCAGAAGCTTGTGGCAATGGCAGTCTGGAGTCCCAGGCTGCTCTGGGGATCATGTACTTGTATGGCCAAGGCATCCACCAGGACCCCAAGTCTGCCATGGAGTGCCTGAAGGAAGCGTCAGAGCGGGGGAATGTGTATGCCCAGGCCCACCTGGCTGCGTACTACTACCGCAGGAACCTCTACATTAGTGCAGCAGCCCTGGCCCAAAGGTACGGACACAGCCGATGGTTACACCTTGTGTCCACAAAGCTGGAGGACACCTGGGTTCTAGGAAGTTTCTTGACCTCTGACCTCACAGTAAACTAGCTATGTTGTTTGCCTTAAATCTACCACATCGCCTGCTACGTCTGTTCATTTTGACACGATGGAAATATGTTTAACTGTGTTGCATATGGTTTTAAAAAGTCAAATACTTCTACAATGGACAATCAATATATATTCCAATGGGAGTCTCTTAAACATTTTTTTTTCTAACTAGATTGTGCCAATGACATTTTCATCTTCCCACAAAATGCAGGATAACTAGTTACGATGATGTAGGTGCTATCGCCAGAGTCACAGACTGCCTACCTGAGTATGTCATTAAGGGTGTGGCCATTGCTTCGTTCTACTACGGCCGCTGTCTGCATCTGGGCAAGGGGGTTCCGCAGAGCAAGGACAAAGCCTGGCATTACTTCAGTAAGGTGAGTTGGCTGACTCACACCACTTCACCAGTTAGACACAAACGCTAACACGGTGTTAAGGATCACTAAAGTATGGTTTCTACAAAACTCATGATCTCATTCTCGCAACTGGATTGTCTTCACTAGGCTGCTCACCTAAACCCTGAAGTGTGCCAGGACCTCCAGATGGATATCGTATTAGGCAAAATGTAATGATCCTGGCTCCCGTACCAGCCAGTTGCATTGACCGGAGTAAATACTACCAGATATGAATGCCATGTTCAGTATGCATCTGTGGTATGAATAAGATGATTGTGTGCTCAGTGTAAACAGGATTGGTTAAGCCAGGGGTGTCCAACCGGTTCCACGAAAGGCAGAGTCTGCAGGTTTTAGTTTTTCCCCCTATAAATCCCCATTTCAGACCTGAACAAAAGGTGAGGGTAGAAACTAACCAATTAGTGACCTAATTAATCAATCAAGCCCCAGGTGAGAGAAAGAACCTGCAGGCCCTCTGCTGTCCGGGATACCGGTTTGACTCCTCTTGTTTAAGCCATGGACTCTACACATTAGCACTGTAACTGGTGTTACTCCGCACTAATATCATTTACATTGACAAAGAGTGGATGAATCAAGTGCTTTTTCTTCTGCAATTTATTGCTTATAAATGCTCTAAACATTTCTTTTTTGGTAAAAATAAAGTCTATCAATAAATCACAAATAAAATTGTCACAAAGACTTTACATGACATATTGCACAATGAAGCCGTTTTACAACAAACACGTACAGGTAACATATTGGTCAGGAATGTATCTGAGGTCGTTATGTAGCTTCGTCACATCACTCATTTCACCACTATTCACATTATGTAAGCCCTACCTGGATCCAAAACAAACAGGAGTCAATCAATATTTGCAACAGCTCTTGGCAGTGGAACAGATTTTTCATTTGTCACAATTGTGCTACTGAAAAAAAGATGTAGCATAGAAACACAAACCAACAAGCTTGTCCCCCAAGTTTGAGCTATAAATAAACCAAATGCATTCAGATAAAGCTATCTCAGAACAACAACAGAAAACATCAATTTTAATTAAATCTCATTTTTAAGTGTACTGTGCTAAAAAATAGCACATCTGTGTTGACGTTTTGCTTGTCTTCATGATCTGTTGAGTGGAAATAAAATAAAAAAATGAAGTTTGAACCAAAGCATTGTTGTTTCCCTGTAAAGTAACTGACGCCCACTTAGATCTCCAGGAGTTCCTTCATCCTCTTCACTGAGTGTTTGAGTTAGGCAGACTGTAAATGGCACCCTATTCCCTGTACTACATAAGTCAGTGAACAGGGTGCCATTTGGGAATCACAGCCATACGGAATCAGATCTGTTCCGTCTCCGCGTTGAGTTCTGGATACAGCTCTTTTAGAATCATCTCCATCAAAACCTGAAACCGACAGAGAACATTTCAGGAGAACATTAAAACTATATGGTATTTTAGTGGAACCTATTTTCGGTGCGTTTTCTTATGCTGAGACCAACTCATCTCTGCCCTTCATGCCAACATGTTCTCCTTCAGGAGTGAATAAGGCCACCATAACATTAACTAAAAAACAAGTCCTATGTATCGCTGAGGATTCCCCAAAACACTGAAACTTCAACTGTTTCTAAAGTGTACACTTTGACCATAGCCCCTGGAATGACATGCTGTTCTAAACTAAGCCACTAGATGACAGGGCTGGCTGTAGTTCTGGAAAACCCCACAGAAGGTTCCCTTCCAACTAGCAGCATGTTCCATCCTTGGTGAGGAGTACTTACATAAAGTAGATGCTTGTTGGCTTTGGACTCCTGAAGTGCGTTGAAGATTTTGATGATCCCATACCTGGCGTTCTGCTGTCCCACCAAGTTCTGTAGTGCATCTGAAAGATAGTTAACATGTTTCACTTACCTAACTTAGGGAAAAAGCACCAAGTTGCTCCTAGGCGTCTGCTAAGATGACCACATTTTAACGAGCACATTCAGAGTTCTATCAACAGTCATGCCTGGAAGCAACATGGCTGCACATTAAGCCAGACAATCTACTCAGGCACGGTTACTGTGCATTATGATCAACAACTGAAGCACATCATGTTGGAGCCTGACGTGCTCTGGATTAGGAGGTTAGTTTAACTGGATCTCCTTGCCTCTGCCCACATGGAAATCTTAACCTATGTCAGGGCACTAGAAAACCATATGCACGCACAAGACCATTTGTCATTTTAGGAGGTAGGGGGCTGGAATATATATAGTAAATTGAATACAGCTAAGCTCAAAAAGAGAATAATTTCATACCTTTGTTATATTTAGAAACAATCACTTATTGGCTAATTTTATTAATCAGAATACATGAGGACAGATTTGATCACTTCTTTGGTTGGAGATTTGAGTCTTAATATTTAGAGCAAAACACACAACCCAGAGATGGTAACAGTAAGAGGGTAGGACTTACCTGGGATATTGTCTAGTAGCTTTTGTTGTGCCCGTTCCTTGGTCTCCCGACGCTCTGAGTCAGAGCGAGCCTTGATTTGCGGGGCCAGTTTTCCATTTGGCCAGAAGGTGTCCCGGAAAATGTTGATGTAGCAAACAAGCATCTGCTCACTGAAGATCCAGTTAACAGTGTCTCGAATCTGCCTGAAGAGGTAGAAGAGGAGGTACTAATCACGCTGTCATTATGGGATACTGTGCGTAGAATTGTAAAGAAAAAAATATATTGAATCCATTTTTAAAAAATTTGGAAAAAGTGAAGCGCTGCGAATACTTTCCGGATGCACTCTCCATCTGAATATACTTGATACGCTCAGAGGAACAATCCATTACAATGCAAGCTCAAAGATGGGCTCTAAACCTGAGGAATTGTCAGTCCGTTTCCCCATCACCGCCTAAACACAGTAGTAGTGCACTAGTAGCAGGCCAGGGTGAAAGTACTGCACACAGGGGATAGGGTGCCATTTGGGATAAAGACTGGGCGTGTGTAAGAAGCGTTGGAGCAATCAGCCAGAATAAGAGTTAGAACCACACCATTCCCATTCATGTCCCAACCTGCGGGTCGCCACCCAAAGTACAGAAACCAAGAAACCACATCTGCAACCAAATCCGTTTGTGCCGTTGCCTTTACAATCACGTTCACTAGCAGAATGAAATACACATTTTACCAGCACCAGATTTTCTTTATTTTTGGTGCTGAGTCTAGGACTATTGAAAAGGGTAAGTGTATCAGCAGAAACTATGCAAATGTTTTTACTATTTTAACTGTGTAGAGAACACTTTAATTCTAAGTTGTATTCTGACCCATATACAATCAGACTGGGCCATTTAAGGGCCAGCAGAGGATCAGGTAATTAATAAAATATACAGTACAAGCTTAAAGTTTAAACAGCTACTCATTCAAGTGTACCTCTATTTGTATTATTTTACACATTGTAGAATAATACAAAATACATGAAAACTTTTAAATAACACATACTACATGATTCCATATGATATCTTCTCAGTTTTTCTACATTGCGGAATGACAAAAAAAAAAAAGTGTCAATACTTTTCACTGATTCTGTATATGGCACATGGATTTCTGTATGAATAAAATAAAAATGCATTTTACAGACACAAAAAGATCCCACCACGATGAACGAAGACACTGGCAATATTACAACGCCAAATCCCTGTTCCCTTTTGTGACTACAGCATGGTGTTACTAAAGACCTACACCGCTTAAAGGAATTAAGGGAACACTAAAATCACATCGGGTCCCGTTGAACAGAATATATTATAGATAAGAATCTTAAAAATGAATATGAATATACCTGTACATTGTGTAAATTGTTAAGAACAAAAAAACGGTCAATGGAAACCAAAAATCACTAACCGATTGAGGGCTGGATTCAAACTCACACTGTAAACAATTGAAAACACAGGCTTGCATGAATTTCATCACGGCAGCTCATAATGTGACTCAGACGACAGATGTTGCCCTGGGGGAACTCCTCCAAGATCTGGATCGGGGCATCAGTGAGCACCGATACATAACGTCCCAGAAGCACTCTATTGGATTAATGTCTGGGGAATGGGAGGGCCAGTCATTGCTATCAATGCCTTTGTCATCCAGGAACTGCCTACACACTCAAATATGCCTCCCCAGACCATCACTGACCCATCATGCTGGAAGATGTTGCGGGCAGCATAACATTCTCCACAGCATCTCCAGACTCTTTCATGTCTGTCACATGTGCTCAGTGTGAACCTGCTCTCATTCGTCCAGAAAACAGGGAGCCAATTGCGGCCCTGCCAATTCTGGTGTTCTCTGGTGCACAGGTCTGTGAGCACAGGACCCAATGGAGAACACCGGGCCCTCATACCACCCTGTTTGGTCAGATACACGCACACCAGTAGCCTGCTGATTCGGAATCGCTTGTGTTTCCTAACTGTACAAATTGAAATCCATGAAGTTTAATTGACATGGTATATACACATGGTTATACAGTACATAGTTACAATCAAGTCAGACAATGGCCTGGCAATTACAAAAGCACATTCTTCAGCTTTGGGGTTTGGCAACCATGTTCTCTTTTACTATTTAATACTTTTATTGACTGATTTTGCTTTTAGCACAAGCAAATACGTGTGTCTAAAGAAAGTGTAAAGCTTACTTGTTTATGGTCCTTCCAAATGTGACTTGAACTAGTGCAATTAGTGTTTTTCGTACCCATTTGAACACTGAAAAATAAAAAGATAGTATCGCATTAGTACTGGAGTGATGACAAGGATGTGACTGGATATATTCAGATCCAATTCAGAAAGAAAAAGAACGGTTTCTAATAACTACAAACCAGAATGTGTGTTAATGTGCCCTAACCAATTTAGAATGTACATTTTTGGTTAAAACACAGACACAACCCATTTTAAAATACACAAATCACACACCCTACGCAGGTGACAATGACAGTGTACTATTAGGACTCACTTCATAGTGTACTAACAGTGAAGAGGGCACTCTCCATAGTAGTGCATAACAAAGTAATGCATGCAATTGAGTGTAGCATAGTGTCATTGACAGTGTTGTGCTACAGTTCCACTCACTTCCTCTGAGCTCAAATATCTCTCCTATGAGCATGAAGCAGGGTTCAGCCAGGGCATCTCTTCTTCCATCTGCCTCGTCTCCATAGTCGGACAGGTCACTGTCGTCCTCTGCCTCCTCCTGGTGGGGAAACAGCAATGTACAGAGGATTCTTGAGCATTTGTATGCATGTACTATGTGTTAGTATGTGCCATGTGTCTGTATGCATGTACTATGTGTTAGTATGTGCCATGTGTCTGTATGCATGTACTATGTGTTAGTATGTGCCATGTGTCTGTATGCATGTACTATGTGTTAGTATGTGCCATGTGTCTGTATGCATGTACTATGTGTTAGTATGTGCCATGTGTCTGTATGCAT
>JACXGK010007616.1:0-24724 GCA_016801125.1 Novumbra hubbsi
GTGGACCGGTCGTGGAGCAGGTGCCGAGACGAGGGTCTGACGTGAAGCAGGTGCTGGGATGTGGGCCGGTCGTGGAGCATGTGCTGGAACGAGGGCCGGACGTGACGCAGGTGCTTTGACGTGGACCGATCGTGGGGCAGGTGCTCTGGCACCGGTGTTAATCCTAGCGGGCCCTGGAGCGACAGCTGTTCGCTTCCCAGTTCCCGGGGCACTGAGCAGGAGCTTTCCTACGGGCTGCCTGTTTACCAGGCCCCAACCCGGGATGCCTGGCTAGCCTGCTCCCTTCCCAGGGAGACAGGCGGGAGCCCGCGGTCAGCGCAGACAGGGACATGTACTGATTCTGTCTGGATCTCCAATCAGATACCAGCCACTCATCCCACGGGGACCCTACTAGCCCCCCCCCCAAAAAAAATGGGGGGGGGGCCCTGGGAAGTAGCTGGGCTGGGTGCCGAGGTAACCCTTGGAACTCGGTTTGAAGGTGGACTTGTCCACCCCCTGTTGACACCCCAGCCTGGATCATCATATGGAAGATCCCAGTCCTCATACTCTGCCCCTGAATCGTCAGAGGAGAGAGAGTCGGATCCCCAGTCTCCCAACCAGGTCTACTGCTCTCTCCCCCGACGCTGCTCATCGCATGACGCTGGGTCCATGTGGTGGTTTATTCTATCACGGTTGCGGTGTGGAGTGGAACCAAATGCAGACATTGCATAAAGAAAAGGTGATTTAATCCAACAAACAAGACAAACTCTACACGAACAGTAACGTCAAATGAAAGGTGCTAAATGATGTAGCAAACAAACATATAACCACTAACAAGAAACGTGTAGCGAATCCACTTGAAGTTGGTATTAAACAAAAGACAAACCAAGAACGTTGTATACCCAAACACAAACAATGCTAACACAGCCTAAGTAGGCTCCCCAAGGCCAGAAGGGGAGCCAGAGGCCTCTCTAAGTGCCCTGTCCTGACTGGGGGTGAGCCCAAGGCACAGAGAAGGCTTGGGGCCCCAGCCTGGACATGACATATACCATGTTCTGTATTTTTACAGTTTATTACATGTAATTTCGTGGTATGGTCTTTTACTGTAAATTAACAGTATCCGTCTGGATACTTTGCTGCCAGTCTTTTTAAATTGTTTTTACGGATTCGTTTTTACAGTGCAGCGATGAAGAGGACCATGCCGCTGTGACTGTTGACATTGACCATGTTTTAAGATCAGTTGATGCTGTATTAGTGGACACCGATATTACTAGGGAGATGGACAAAATAAAAACGTTGTTTGCAAGTGCCAGCAGAGGCAGAAAGAGAACGCGCAACAACCGATTGATTGATTGATTAAACAACTGGCCTCCTGCAGCCAGAAACACTCCTTAGAATATGTGTTCAAACCCAGACTGATCACAGCGTCAATATCATCAGAGATCAGACACATGCCCTCCATCAAAATCCCCAGCACCTCTGTGAGCAGTCTGATTTTAGAATCATTTCTCTAGCTTTTTCTCCTAATTTCTCCGACCATCCTGTATTGGTTTCTCTTTTCCCATGCTCTCAGATTCTGGCTTGGTCCTCTCTGCATCTTTAGGCGCCTAGCATTCACAGCCAGGGCCTGCTTGCAGAGAACGCTTGGGGGTGGCTAGCGCAGGGGCAGGATGAAGAATCCAGCAGCCGTGGGTGTGGGAGTAAAGTGAGGCTTCAAAATATTGCAACTGGGAGCTCCCTTCTCCTCAGCCCGGAGACTGTAATGCTGGTACCCCGCCTTGACCCCAATCTTATTCCTTAACACCAGTATCATCATGACTAAACATTACCCGAAGTTAACCTGAACCATGACAGCTATCCGTTACAATGCGGATTTCATTCTCCAGAAAATATGTTAAATTTAGGAATAACAAACATAGAGGAGGAATATAAGAGTGGGTTATTAAGGACCAGGAGCTGGGGAAAATGTCCACAGAGATTGGAATTGCCGTTTAGTTGTTTATGAATGTTGTTCTGGAGGTATGGTTGCGGCACATACTTACAGATGTCTGTCAGGCTTTCACAAAGCTGACAACCCTAATTGACTGTAATGTTTAAAAAATGTTAGCTTTTCCCACTAAACGCAGTGCATTGATAAAGTGGAGGAAAAAATATTTCAAATAAGTTATTAATTGATTTGCATTTTTTTGCAGTGAAATAAGTATTTGAACCCTTTGCAAAACATCATTTAGTACTTGGTGGCAAAACCCCTGTTGGCAATCACAGAGGTCAGGCGTTTCTTGTAGTTGGCCACCAGGTTTGCACACATCTCAGGAGGGATTTTGTCCCACTCATTTTTGCAGATCCTCTCCAAGTCATTAAGGTTTCAAAGCTGACGTTTGGCAACTCGAACCTTCAGCTCCCTCCGCAGATTTTCTATGAGATTAAGGTCTGGAGACTGGTCAGGCCATTCCAAAACCATAATGTACTTCTTCTTGAGCCCTTCCTTTGTTGCCTTGGCCGTGTGTTTTGGGTAATTTTCATTCTGGAACACCCATCCATGACCCATATTCAATGCCCTGGCTGAGGGAGGGAGGTTCTCACTCAAGATTTGATGGTGCATGGCCCCATCCATCGTCCCTTTGATGCTTTGAAGTTGTCCTGTCCCCTTAGCAGAAAAACACCCCCCAAAGCATAATGTTTCCATCTCCATGTTTGACGGTGAGGAGGGTGTTCTTGGGGTCAGGCAGGATTCCTCCTCTTCCAAACACGGCGAGTTGAGTTGACTCCAAAGAGCTCGATTTCGGTCTCATCTGACCACAACACTTTTACCCCAGTTCTCCTCTGAATAATTCAGATGTTCATTGACAAACTTCAGACAGGCCTGTACATGTGTCTTCTTAAACAGGGGGACCTTGCGGGCGCTGCAGGATTTTGGTCCTTCATGGCGTAGTGTATTACTAATTGTTTTCTTGCCTTTAGATCCTTGACAAGATCCTCCCATGTAGTTCTGGGCTGATTCCTCACCGTTCTCATGATTATTGAAACTCCATGATGTGAGATCTTGCAAAGAACCCCAGATCAAGGGTGATTGACAGTTATTTTGTGCGTCTTCCATTTGCAAATAATTGCACCGACTGTTATGAACTTCTCACCAAGCTGCTTGGCGGTGGTCTTCTAGCCCATTCCAGCCTTGTGTAGGTCTACAATCTGGTCCCTGACACCCTTGAACAGCTCTTTGGTCTTGGCCATGGTGGAGAGTTTGGAATCTGATCGACGGATTGCTTCTGTGGGCCGGTGTCATTTATACAAGTAGCAAGATGAGAATTAGGAGCACTCCTTTTAAGAGAGTGCTCATAATCTCAACTCATTACCTGTTTAAAAGTCATCTGGGAGCCTGAAATCTAGCTGATTGATAGGGGATCAAATACTTAAGTATTTAAATTACTTAAAATGCAAAACATTTTTTAACTTATTTGAAATGCATTTTGCGGGGTTTGTTTGTTGATATTCTGTCTCTCACTGTTCAAATAAAGCTACTAATACAATTATAGACTGATTATTTTTGGTCAAACGTTCAAAATCAACAGGGGTTCAAATAATATTTTCCTCCACTTTTCAAGGCCAACCCTATCATTTATGGAGAAAAACATTGATGAAATTGATTACACAAAATCATCACAATGTAACTTTTAGATGTTATCACATTAGTTGATACTGTATCAGAAATTCTATAACACATCCTTACTTGGTGTTGTTATTAAGGGTTGTATTGTCCATCCAGACCCACGTTCCCTCCACCTTACTGTCTGTCATTCCAATCCAGTAGCCATTATTATTTTCAGTATTTCCAACTTTTTTTCTTAGAAAGTCCTATGGAGGAGAGAAAGATGATGCAGAGAAAAAGAAACACTCCAGGAGAATAACCTACAAATATTAGATATGTATTAAATAAAATCAGCTGGATTTTTAACTGAAACAAAGCCTATTTCAGAAACATTGGAGTCTACGCTTGCTGTTTATTATGCTATAGCTACTAGTACATTATCTTACTGTTTTTTACGCTGTAGCTGCTAGTACATTAGCTTACTGTTTATTATGATATAGCTGCTGTCACAGCCCCGGACTAGTTGTCAGAGGTGTTTTCAGGAAGCGGACCAATGCACAGGCGGTTTGGCTTAATAAGCCTCTTTATTCAGGCAGGAATTACCAGGTTGTAGTAGAAACTGACTACGACCGTATACACATAACAGGAAACAATCACGGACACAGAGACAAGACACACAGGGGATTAAGTAGCCAACTACATTGGATGCAGCTGGCGGGTAATCAGGAAGGGTGTGTTCACAGGACATGGGAAAACAGGCGTGACACTAGTGTTTTTTCCCTGTTGGTTTTTCCCTCTGGTGTCACTCCAGACTTGGGCATGCCATTCGCCATATTACCACACACCTACCTATTACCACACACCTATCTATATTCACAAACCTACCCATTACCACACACCTATCTATTACCACACACCAACCTATTACCACACACCAACCTATTACCACACACCTACCTATTACCACGCATCAACCTATTACCACACACCAACCTATTACCACACACCAACCTATTACCACAAACGTACCTATTACCACACACCTATCTATTAGAACACACCAACCTACTACCACCCACCTACCTATTTCCACACACTTACCTATTAGAACACCCCGACCTATTACCACCCACCTACCTATTTCCACACACCTACCTATTACCACCCATCTACCTTTTACCACGCACCTACCTATTACCACGCACCTACCTATTTCCACACACCTACCTATTACCACCCATCTACCTTTTACCACGCACCTACCTATTACCACCCACCTACCTATTTCCACACACCAACCTATTACCACACACCTACCTATTACTACCCATCTACCTATTACCACACACCTACCTATTTCCACACACCAACCTATTACCACACACCTACCTTTTACCACCCATCTACCTATTACCACACACCTACCTATTACCACACAACTACCTATTACCACACACCTACCTATTACCACCCACCTACCTATAACCTCACACCTACCTATTACCACACACCTACCTATTACCACACAACTACCTATTACCACACACCTACCTATTACCACCCACCTACCTAAGACCTCACACCTACCTATTACCACCCACCTACTTATTACCACACACCTACCTATTACCACACCTACATATTACAACATACCTGCCAGGTATTCCCTCATCAGCACCCAACTGTCTCTATACTGGTTTTTCCCTCAGTCCTCTGCCAGTTCAACGCCATATTTAGTCGCGTTTGTGCCTTCGCCAGCTTAAGGTGCAGCCTTTTTGGTGATGCTGTTTGCTAGAAGTTCCCATTGCTAGTCGCGGTCCTGTTTGCCTGTCCTTGCTTGTTTTTGCGAGGTGCGAGTGTAGGCAGGAGAAAAAAAGAAGAGGCCAAAAACACAAACGCAAACTGAGAGTACGTAAACGACTGAAACGCAACATAACACGGTCCAAACAACAACAGACACAATAACCTGTGGGGCGCTGGTGTGGAACCCAATAACACGTTTTTTGTGGCCCACCGCGTTACGCATTTGGGTTTCATTCTGCCTGATACCCGCCAGTCCAGTTCCTGACAGCTACTAGTTCATTATTATACAGTTTTTATGCTATAGCTGCTAGTTGATTATTTTACTGTTTATTACACTATAGCCAGTAGTAAATTATATTACTTTTATTACATAGTTAAAAGTTTCATTATCTAACAGTATGTTACTTCATACCTGTTCCTGCTGACTCTCTATAATAACCAGGTGTCCTCCATCATGGATGCAGGCATATTGACTCTGTTCCCAGGTCAGTCTGTCTTGAGAGAAGTAGTAGCATGATCCATTGTAGGGCATCCAGCCAATGGCACATTGTTTTGCTAGGATAAGACAAAAATACATCTTTGTTTGAGGATTTAGTTGGAGTAATTGGAATTTGAGTTTTTTTAAGATGATCAACAGAAAAATATCCATATTGTAAAAATGCGTAGACTAAAGTCTACACATTGTTCTCAAAAACCTACTTGTGCTGGAACCCAACCCGTAGACATCACCACACTCTAGGTATATTCCCAGGGGTGGCTCTGCTACGCTTGGACTGCAACCGTATTTAGTTCTAGTTTGTTTTGGGGCATTTTAAGCATACATTTTGGCTCTGAAAAACGCATTAGCAGTATGTTTGCTGTTAGGACACAGATGCAGGTAGAATGGAGGACTTTTAATAGAGAACTAAAAGTTAACAAAAACATACATGAAAACCTTGCCACTTGCTTGGACCTCCTGGTGTAACACATCAAGAACAGACTCCAAATGCAAAGCTTAGAATCACACCAGACAATGACAGCAGTAATATGTAACTGCTTAATAATACACATCTGTGAAGTCAACTACCAAGCAGTCATTGGGATTTAGTTAACTACTTAATTGTAAACAGCCGGTACACAAATAAAGTATTATAAATTAAGTATTGACAACATAATTGTGCCAAATTAGGTATTATAATTTATAATACAAATAATAGTCTTACTTTTAGTCACTGCTAAAGAAGGTTCCTCACGGCAGCCTGTAACTGTTTTATATGTTTTATATGTTTAATCTACATTGCACTTCATTTGGCATGCACATTTGTGTCGTGCAACAGCCAGATTGTATGTTGTGTCTTGTCCTCCTACAAGAGGGCCCAAAGAAGGGTTAGTGCCAGCTGTCCAGTATACAAACGCATCAGCTGTGTGGATTGACATTTCCCTTCAATCTGCCAGAATTTAAAAGGTTCTTCTAGAAAGAATGGCAGAAACTGCGGAAATCAAGGTGTTAAAAGCTGGCAGAGACATACCCAACAAAACTCAAAGGTGTGTTTCCAATTATCCAATTAGCTATTTCCATTTATTAAAAAAAATATGGTCATTATTGGGTTTGCAAATTGCTTATTATTATCTAGTTTGCAAACGTAGATTCTTTTTTGCCTGGTTTCTTATATTATAATGGCATGTGGTAAAAGCAACATCAGACTTTAATAAATGTAAAACTGATCTTGATAATAAAGAATGTAAAATAAAACTGCCAATTTTAACTTAGACCAATTGTCCTATTATATATTGTATTGCAATTACAGTTTGAATATGAACATGTCCTCCATTGCCAAGTGAACCCAATAGATTAATATGGATTTAATCAAACATTTATGAATTGTCCAAATACTATAATGTGGATATTCCTCAACTGTTAGATTCTCATTCATCCACATAAGATTTGTGCATGAATGTGCTCTTGCGTTTCTAAACGCTGTTTTCAAGGAGAGCTTCTGCTTAAAATGTCAAACTAAGTAAAACTGACCTGTGGCATTTGCCAGGAGTTTTTTGACTTCCGTAAGGTTTCTTTTGTAGTCTTGTAGTTCTGAGGACAACAGGTTTTCCATGGCTATAAACACATATGATTTAGACAAAGTTAGAAGAGAGTGTATTGATCTTTTTAATTCAGGATACAATGTTAAACACTTAGCAAACCAAATTAAGATCTACACAATAAATGCACTCATATACAAACCTTGATGATTTGTTGACTAATTGAATCAGGTATTCCAGTTTATTTTAAGTTAATATGGGTGTCACATCCTGGCAACAGGACTACCCTAACAGTGGAATCCAACGCCCTCTCAAGACCAACCAAATAATGATGGCCAATAGAAAAAAAAAAAAAAAGCAACATCATACTATGATGAATGTAAAACAAAATTATTCCAGTTTTAACTTAGTCCTATTATACTATTACAGAGATTACAGTATTTTTATCGGAAGATTGACCCAATGTACCCTACAGATAAATATGACGGATTTCATGAAACAGTTATGAAAGGTACAAATACTACATCATGGATTTTCCTTACCTGTTGGATTCTCCTTCATCTGGAGAGGATTTAGGAAAACATTTGCTCTTGAGTTCCTATTAGTCAAACGTGATAAGAGCTTTTGCTGATTTACAAACATTTTACACAAATAAATAAAACTGACCTGTGGAATTTGCCAGGAGTTTGTTGACTTCAGTAAGATTTATTTTGTAGTTTTGTAGTTCTGTGGACAACAGGTCTTTCTGGGCTATAAACAGATATAATGTACACCTACTTAAAAGTGATTGTACAGTTCTTTTGAATTCAGGCCCCAATGTAGGGCACTACAAATCTTCACATACAATTTGGAACTTAGGCAAGGGTACCACAACTGTTCCCTCAGCACCTAATCTAAATTAAAGTGGTCAATGCCTTGCATTGTACTTTACAGATTCAGATTCTGCATTGTGTATCTGTGTAACCAAGCCTATGTTGGTCTCTTTCCTTTTACGGTACACTGCTTTGAATTACACAGTCTGCTTATTGACAATTAGTAAAACAAGGAAATAGAACTGATATTGGCTTACTGCCAGTATATTGTATCAGGAAGTTAGGTTCCAGTTTATTTGTTGAAGCTCTGAATACAACAGGGGAATTTGGATTATAATGTAGGCCATTTGAAAAAACTAAAATACAGGAAAGCTACATTGATACGTTGACCTGCCTAACGTAGCACACATAAACAGACATGTATAATACTTTACACCAGGTATTTACAATCCTACACAAAGCATCAGACCGGATTCAGTCAGGCCGTGTTGATGCTTAATGAGACTGCTGCTATCCGAATACAATCATGGGATCTAAAAATGCATGCGTCCAGACTCCAAAGTTTAAATGAGCTATATTAATGCGAGCCATGTTGCAAACAACATCAGACTGAAAAACCCACAGAAATTATTATATGATATCTAAAATACATAATTTGGGAAAGCAAAAGAGTACTGTACTATCCATGTAATCATAATATAAATAACATCTTCAATGAGTCCGAACTATTTTTGTTATAAACTGTACAATACAAACCGAAATCGGGGATAATTAATATGTTCACCCGTAAAATTGTACTTCAGTTGGGCAACGAGATTTTCAGAGCGAACCTTCTCAGCTTGAAAATCAGTAATGTTGGAAGCATCTAGAGAAAAGGCAAGCAGACAAATCATTAAATGTGCAATATAATCTATCAAGCCAACTTGAATTCACTGGATGTGGCTGCCTTGGGTATTTATTTTCACACCTTTTGAATTTAATAATTGTTATCCATTACTGCATTATTCAACATTGTTTCACAGTAACTGCTGATATGTTGAAACTGGAATTTGCATTTTACTTTACAGCAAATGTTGTGGATTAGTAACCACACCAACACAGCAAAGAACAGCTCTGGTTGATTCAGTAATGTGAAAAGGTAAATTCAGTAAACTGGTTCATTACTTACAAAAGTATCCCAGAGTGATGGTCAGGACCAGCAGTACAACACAGACACACACCAGGGTCACCAAAGCAACCCTCTGAGATGCTCTCTCAGGGGTCACAACCTTTGACTCAACTGGGGGAGAGGGGTCACTAGAGGAGGTGGTGTTATCTGGAAAAGGAAGGAGAAATTAGACTTTACACAAAATTACTGTACTAAATATATGCTGAAATATTGCTTACATCATCGATTGTTAGTCATGAATGGTCACAATTGTTGTATTTTAATAGCATTTTTAACGAGAAGTTATTGTTACAGAGTTCTCATTCTTAACACAATACACGTTTGTTTTTTTATCAATAGAGACCAAACACTAATCTTGATGTTCCCTATTCTAGCCCTAAACATTGGCCCAACTCTAAACGTAACCAAACTGCAACCTCAACAACAACCTTCATGCTTAACCTGACCTAGCTATAGGTACAAACCCAAAACTGACCTAGAAATGCCTAATCTTAACATTATACCCATTTGGTTTGTTTCGCTAAACCTAAACTCTGAACTGGGTGACCCGAAAACCCTGGGAATATTTATTTCAGGTCTGTAGGTCCCCACATGTACACATATAATAGACATGGATCACACACACAAACCTCACCTTTCCCAGCATTCACCTGCTGGTTTGCTCCAGTTCTGACCTCTGAGTATGTGACATCCTCCTCACGTTCCTTTACTGCTTTGATAACAGAATAAGGAAAATAGATATGGAGTTAAAAAATGTATTCTAAGTTGCACCCATGCAAGATAGCATTATATACAGTATTTAAAACCATTTTGTCTCTTCTGCAGAGTAAAAGACTAAAATGTCGAATATGTAAACCACCATTAGGGTAAAAGTGTACACATCTGAACTGTTATTTATTTATCTTTTCCAGAGCTAGCTCACTTAATTCTTTCCAGACATTTTTATCCTATGAATATGTGAATCAGAAACAAAATGAAAAGTTCTGGGTATTACAGAGGAATGGTTTGAGAAAAACTAGAGCAAATACATCCTTAAAAAGATGATTATTATGTTATTTTATTATGATAATTTTTTTTCTGGTCTGTAGGTCCCCACATGTACACATATAATAGACATGAATTACACACACAAACCTCACCTTTCCCAGCATTCACCTGCAGGTTTGCTCCAGTTCTGACCTCTGAGTATGTGACATCCTCCTCACGTTCCTGTACTGCTTTGAACAGTTTAAGGAAAATATATACAGAGTTAAATGATTGTATCGGTTGCGCCATGCATGATAACAGTGTTCACTTAAAACATTATTCTTAATAATATGTAACTATTAAGAATAATGTTTTAACTAATACTTAATAATAGGTTACAGTCATTTGAAAAGATCCAACATGCAAACCACCATTAGGATAAAATTGCTCTGCTATTAACTGTCAATGTTCATCCTCTCCTCGAGACACATCTGAACTGTTTATGAATCAATTCCAGAACTACTGTAGCACACTTGATCCTTTCCAGACATTTTACATCCTATGAATAAAGGAATTAGATGGACTAGATTAGAGCGCTAAACAAAATAGAAAGTGTCTGGTGTTCCTGAGGAAAGGTTGGAAAACCATTAAAGTTAACGCCTCCTTAAAATGCTTATTTTGAACACATCTAAAAGATTCCTAATTTTCAGTAATATAAAAAAATACAATCCATTAATCAATTTTATTTTATGAAGTTATTTCTACACAAGCAATTGTCACAGGGTCAATGCTGACACACAGCCCACAAAACCCTAAAAAACAAGAAACAAGACATTTAAACAGTGACTAGGAAAAACTGAAATGACCTAGTGTTACAAAGTAATGTGGTGTGACACCTTACAGTAAAAATTTATAAAAAATATTCATGAAGGATAATAAATAAAGATACATTCACCTTTTGAAATGTTATTTCCAGCAGATTGAGTCTCGTTTAATTTTATATTTGAGTAGATCAACTCACCAGACATCATCGTCTTAGAGATAAGACCAGAGAGTTATATTCAGTTAGATAGGACCAGAGAGCCCTCAATGTTATATTCACACATAACATAATCTCTGGTATATCTAGAATGTTATGCATACAATACACATACATACAAACAATGGCTTAGGGGTGTGGTGATGAGCAACAAAGGTGTCATTCAGTTCCTATTTACCACTGGCCTTTATATAAATAAGTGGGGATGTCAAGTTGTTTGTTTAATATCCTTTCCACAGGCACTACCAATACATGTGGCCTTTCACATACAAAAAGGGCTGGTAGTATGTATGGTAATAGGACAGCATTAGGTCATGCATTTACTTTATGAATACCAATTCACTATTCGATAATCCATTTAAATATAAGTTGCTGCTTGTCTTAAGAATCTCTTTGACAGAGGCACATCAGATATTTTCCTTTTAATAATGTAGTCAAATGGGTCTATATTAAAAAGAACATGGGTTTGGGGTGTCCAATACATCCTCAGTATACCAGACATAAATTTCGTTTTGTCTGGTATACAAGGTACTATATTCACAGAAAATGTTTTTTGGGAGTGTCCCTGAGCCCATGCAGTGTTGTCCACTACAGGATTGTGTCTGTTTTTATGGCGGTACCGCCTGCAGGCTTAAAGATCACAGCCATCAAATATGGTTGTCTGGCCATTTCCCTTGTATACAGAGGTTACTCTGGATTATTTGAATGTATAAAAGACAGTATGTACCATAGACGATGATATCCCGAAAATATTTGCCATTTTATATTGAGAAAGTTTTCTTTGTGAATTGCTGCACTATTTGTCTGTACAGTCTTTCACAGTCTTCCCCATCTTTACTTCTAAAAGTGTCACGTCGCCCCTGGTGGCGGACATTCCTCCTGTCGCGTGGCACCGGCAACCGTTCAACGTCGCCGGTCTTCTAGTCACCATCGTGTGTGTTTTGTCCTGTTTTCCCCATGTCCTGTGAACGCACCCTTCCCTAATCCCTCACACCTGTGGTCAATTACCGTAGTATTTAACTCCCTGTGTTTCTTGTCTCAGTGTGCGTTATTGTCTGCTGTTTCATGTTCTTTTCATTTCAAGTATCCCAGGCCCTAGTGGCTGATTATATTTCTCTGTGTTGGTTAAACAATTACTTGGAGTACTAAGCCTGGTTATTTCTCTGTGTTGGTTCCACAACAACTTGGAGTACGAATACTGTCTTATCGTTGGTGCCTAAATAAAAGGCTGTTAAAGGTTTCCCTGCGCCTTGGTTCTTTCAGTATCACGTCACAAAAAGCCTCTCTGGGATGCTCTTTTTATACAGTTGGGAGAACAAGTATTTGATACACTGACGATTTTGCAGGTTTTCCCACTTACAAAGCATGTAGAGGTCTGTCATTTTTATCATGGGTACACTTCAACTGTGAGAGACAGAATCTAAATTCCAGAAAATCACATTGTATGATTTTTAAGTAATTCATTTGCAATTTATTGCAGGACATAAGTATTTGATACATCAGAAATGCAGAACTTAATATTTGGTACAGGAACCTTTGCTTGCATTTAAAGAGATCATATGTTTCCTGTAGTTCTTGACAAGGTTTGCACACACACTGCAGCAGGTATTTTGGGCCACTCTTCCATACAGACCTTCTCCAGATCCTTCAGGTTTCAGGGCTGTCGCTGGGCAATACAAACTTTCAGCTCCCTACAAAGATTTTCTATTGGGTTCAGGTCTGGAGACTGGCTAGGCCCCTCCAAGACCTTGAGATGCTTCTGACGGACCACTCATTAGTTGCCCTGGCTGTGTGTATTGGGTCGTTGTCATGCTGGAAGACCCAGGCACGACCCATCTTAAATGCTCTTACTGAGGGAAGGAGGTTGTTGGCCAAGATCTCGCGATACATGGCCCCATCCATCCTCCATTCAATGCGGTGCAGTCATCCTGAACCTTTTGCAGAAGAGCATCCCCAAAGAATGATGTTTCCACCTCCATGCTTCACGGTTGTATGGTGTTCTTGGGTTTGTACTCATCCTTCTTCTTCCTCCAAACACGGGGAATGGAGTTTAGACCGAAAAGCTCTATTTTTGTCTCATCAGACCACATGCCCTTCTCCCATCCCTCCTCTGGATCATCCAGATGGTCATTGTCAAACTTCAGACGGGCCTGGACATGCGCTGGCTTGAGCAGGGGGACCTTTCGTGCGCTGCAGAGTTTGAATCCATGACCGCGTAGTGTGTTACTAATGGTTTTCTTTGAGACTGTGGCCCCAGCTCTCTTCAGGTCATAAACCAGGTATTGCCGTGGAGTTCTGGGCTGATCCCTCACCTTCCTCATAATCATTGATGCCCCACGAGGTGAGATCTTGCATGGACCTAGAGTGATTGACCGTCATCTTGAACTTCTTCCATTTTCTAATAATTGCACCAACAGTTGTTGCCTTCTCACCAAGCTGCTTGCCTATTGTCCTGTAGCCTATCCCAGCCTTGTCCAGTTCTACAATTTTTTCCCTGATGTCCTTACACAGCTCTCTGGTCTTGGCCATTGTGGAGAGGTTGGAGTCTGTTTGATTGAGTGTTTGGACAGGTGTCTTTTCTACAGGTAACGAGTTCAAACAGGTGCAGTTAATACAGGTAATGAGTTGAGAATAGGAGGGCTTCTTAAAGAAAACGGAAACACTTTACAATAAGGATACAGTAATACTCATTAATACACACATTCATTGACATTAATTAATGAGTTATTAATGCATTTATAAACCTTTCATTATGTGTGAATGTGTTAATAAACAGTAGTAAACAATCAGTAAACAATAACTAATACATTAAAACATTGTGTAAACTAATAGTTAGTTAACGCATCTACACATGTGTTGTGTTAATAAACATGTTAACAAATTAATAGGTTAACTCATGAAGGACATATTCAGAAAAATAATCAATGAACATGTACTAATTGCAATCTAAATATTATTGATGCCTATCATGATTGGAGCCCATGTTTTAATAAACTTGAATATGTCTAGTTAAATGTTAAATGATCTAATTACAAACATAAATTCATACATTCCTTAAAGAAAATTTAATCATAATGTGATGTAACTATAGATTCAAGATTTAGTTTATTTTGTCATAACAAAAACAAATAAATGTATATTAAAGAACATAATCAGTTCAAATTAAGCAATTTCTTAAGATTTTCTATATTTTTATTAAGTGCAAAAGCATAATTCATGCGTTAGAGGGTTAAGCAATTTCTTAGAAGGGACCATAAACAATAACCCTAATACCTTTAACAAACCACAACTTTCCCCCAATTACTTTGTTTGCTGAATATTGTCAAGAAGGAAGTCCAGAGAAGTTCCTTAATGTAATGCATTAAGTAGAGTCTAAGTTATGGGGGCAGAGGGTGTCAGTGGGGGTCATCTGGCCTGATGAAGCCTGCTGCCGACGGGAGGAAACTACTCTTGTGGCGTGAGGTGTTGGTCCGAGTGAGGTGCCACGCGACAGGAGGAATGTCCGCCACCAGGGGGCGACGTGACACCCATTAAAATCAAATAACATAAACTTAAAAGCACTGAGATCAAGCAGAATTAAAATATCATAATTTCCATAGTCCCTAAATAGCAAAAACCAGAACTACACGGTAGGACCTGGTCATTGACCTGAAGAGAGCTGGTACCACAGTCTCAAAGAAAACCATTAGTAACACACTACCCCGTCATGGATAAAAATCCAACCCCGTGCTCAAGGTCCCCGTGCTCAAGCCAGCGCATGTCCAGGACCGTCTGATGTTTGCCAATGACCATCTGGATGATCCAAAGGAGAAATGGGAGAAGGTCATGAGGTCTGATGAGATAAAAATGTATCTTTTTGGTCTAAACTCCACTCGCCATGTTTGGAGGAAGAAGAAGGATGAGTACAACCCCAAGAACACCATCCCAACCGTGAAGCATGGAGGTGGAAACATCATTCTTTGGGGATGCTTTTCTGCAAAGGGGACAGGACGACTGCACCGCATTGAGGGGAGGATGGATGGGGTCATATATCTCGAGATCTTGGCCAACAACCTCCTTCCCTCAGTAAGAGCATTGAAGATGGGTCGTGGCTGGGTCTTACAGCGTGACAACGATCCAAAACACACAGCCAGGTCAACTAAGGAGTGGCTCCGTAAGAAGCAACTCAAGGTCAAGTTGTAAGTAGGAAAACGTGCAAAATCTGCAGTGTATCAAATACTTGTTCTCCCCACTGTATCATGTCATATCTAGGTACTCCACATTTTTGTCCTCAGAGCCTCTAATATATCACTCAAAATGGCCAAATAGAGTTCCTGTATTTGTTCTGTCATGAAGTACAATAACAGTCCTCCCTTTTTTTTTATTCTTTTTTTTTTCTCAAAAATATATAGTTGTTGGCTTACAATTATTTGTATTTATATTACACAATAATACATCAAATTTGGTTGTTTTACCGCAGTATCTGACTGATTCATGCATTTAAATGCTCACTGAACTGGTTTTGTAGAAGTGTCACTTTTGGGGGTTTTCTGAAATGTTGTACTTTGGTAGCGATTGGGAAGCTTCTGTTTGAACAAAATACAGTTTGACTTCGAAGCAGAATGTTGTAATACACTTTTGTATAACCAGGTGTCCGTAACCTACAATGGGACAGCATTCATACAGGAGGTGTGATGCAGACAGGTGTGCATATTTTCACTCAGTATCCTCTTCTGGCCTACTCACTCAAAGCTGGGCAGAATTATAGCAGACTGTCTAGAAGTGAAGCCTCGTATAACTTTTCACTACTTTGTGTGGGGAACAGGATTTGTTATTAGACATCTCCCAACAAACTTTTTTTTTTTTTTCAAAAAGGTAAATCTGTGCAGGACCTAAACTAGAAAAAACATTTGAATTTCTTGGCCATTTCTCTCCTGAATAGCGTCGTTAGAACATGGATTACACAAGATGTTAAAAACATTCCACAAGAATGGCATCAAACAGTTGGACCATGTGTTACTGTTAACCATGTGCGAGTATCATATTACATGGAAGGTCATACATTTTAATTCACAAGTCTTTCATGTTAAAGGAGTTAGTGTGATATCAATTCCATCAAATAGAAACAAAAGAATTATTGGCACAATCCAGTTCATTCCATGTATTCAATACTTAACTAGACATGGATGTGATTTGTGGTCATTGTCCTGTTGAAAAACAGATGATAGTCTCATTAATACCAAACTGGATGGGTTGGCGTATTCCTGCAGAATGCTGTAGTAGCTATGCTGGTTGTGTGTGCCTTGAATTCTAAATAAATCACGTACAGTGTCACCAGAAAAGCACCATCACACCTCATCATCATCATCATCCATGCTTCATGCCGGAAACCACAAGCATCACACTGATCTTAACAAAAACATGGCGGTTGGAACAAAATATCTCGAATTTAGACTCATCGGACCAAAGGTTCAGATTTCCACCCATCTAATATCCCTTTCTCATTTCTTTGCTCAAGCAAGTCTCTTCTTATTAGTCTCCCTCAGTAGTGGGTTTTTTGCAGAAATTTGACTATAACGGTATGATTCACCCATTGTCCTCTGAACAATCTAAATATACAACAATTTACTCTATCAAATGTATTTTACATATGTAAACATTCCATGTTATTCATTTAATAAGCACATTTACATATTTCGGTACTTTCAATGATCTAAAGCATTTATTTATGCTGCAATCTGAGGTGGAGATAATTGCAGATTTTTTAGGCTGGTAAGTAATTAACTTGTCTCCTGCATCTCCTTACGTGATGTTCCTCATGACAGCCAGTTTCATCATAGCGCTTACAGGTTTTTTGGACTGGACCTTTAGAAATGTTCAAAGTTCTTGAACATTTCCATTATGATTTATCTTCAAGTACCTTCACGTCAAGAGCTGGACTGTGCCTACACAAACTTCTACACTGTGAATACCAGGTAATTAATGCCAGGAATGGACCTGTTAACAGCTCTTTGGTTTTAAATCCCGGATATGAGTAATGTACTTTCAGTGGAATTGGAAACAGGCAAGAAATAAAAAGTCACATCGATCAGTCAATCAGTCAAAAAAAAAAATAATTGTCACTCTGGATTAACATAGAAATTATGGAAATGGGATTATGAAAAGTAAAACTAGCCCTGGCTTTAAACATACATTTTTAATTTTTAATTCAGGACGAGATACTAGTTCACTATATACTGCCCAACTATGCAGCCGTTTGTGCGGGTTACAATTGTAACAAACTCCGCAAGGATTATTATTTATTTGACAGACTCTCACAGATTATTTTAGACAATCTATCACATCCATAGTCAAACCAACAACTGATTCGATTAGAACAGCGCTGACCCATTTGGGCACAGATTTCCCCTGGGGGCCAATTATTTGGTTCTGGTTTGCCAGAGAAACCTGTGCCATCGTTTAGGTCCCAATACCTAGAACAGGGTGAAGAAAAAACATTACTTAATACTGGGTATACCCACACAAGGAAACACATGACTTATGCTACGATGTTGCCAGTTATTCTACATTGGAAAATTATGTTATCGTGTCTATGTGTGTTCATGCTTTTGAGTACTCATGCTTGTGTGAGTTAATGTTTTAATACACTTGTGAGAACCAGAAGGCCTCAGAATAACAAACCAATGGGAATCATTGCACAGTTATCACACGCCATTGAAAGTCAAAGAGCCTAATTTTTGTAAAGACCGAAAGATCAAAATGTCACGGTTAGCAGGAAACAGGCCAATTGGGTACAGCTGTGTGATAATGACAATGTATGTAGTCCAGACTTGATGCCAGAGAACGAGGATAGGAACATCCGAATACGGGCATAGAACAAGGTGCCGGGCTGTGGGCTTGACACAATACAAGGAACACAAAGGTTTTTTTTACACAGAAGACTCGAAATTAATGACTACTGAACCCAAAGTGTGATATATTGGAGATGATGGTAGTTGTAGTCTTTTTCTGGATATAAATTAAACTTTTCATGAATCTTAATGTTTTTTAGTTAATTTGTTGCAAAAGACAGTGTGGCAGTATAACATTCAGTTTTGTTCGTAAAAATCTGTCTTTACACATTTAGATGAATCTACAGCCCAAAACCTCTCGATTATATTAGCTTCCCCCTCATTAGTAGATTTTAAATTGCACATTTAAAGATGGAGTAATCTACATCAATACATAGTTATAGTTTGTTGGGTATAAAATAGAGAGCTTAACCTTGAAGTTAACCCTTATCTTAATCCAATTAAGAATAAAACTCCATTGGAACTACATGGCTACACCATATTGTCTCTGGATCATCTACATGCACGGCAGAGCCGTTTAGGCATTTAGGTAAATTGCATTTATTCAACGTTTGTCAAAATATGATATAACTAACACAGCCCTTGCCCACGCCCTTGCCCAGTTGCCGATCACCTGACCACCGCACACTTCCTGGATCACCTGTGCACGCACACATGTTCCTATGGACTGCCCTTCATATTTCAGTTAGGTTGCTAGGTATTGACAGTATTTTCTGCTTTCTGATGGTTTGGGTATTTGACAGTGTTAGATTATCCACCTACAAACCTGCATCTTTCTGATTGACGATGTTGTCGCCTGCCTGCTCCCTTTACTGCAGTTGCTCTCCACTGAATGACCCCCTGGGTTTTGACTCCTTCTGCCCGACAACGACTCTTGCTAACCGCTCTATCCACTTTGTGTAATAAACACAGAGCTTCTGTGCTTGGATCCTATGTGCAAATCCTTTAATACCTATATTTAATTGAATATAATACAGACAGACAGCATCAAATATTGAAACTGAGAAATGTTATATGTACATATGTAACTATATGTCATTATTTGCAGCCGACCGTCCCCTACAGCGTGGAAAAACTGTAGGCTTCCATAATTAATAGTTCCAGAGATATGAATAGAAATGTAACAGGTGCGCTTTTTTGTTTTTTTTATGTTAGTGATTTTGTGGATTGGAAATACACAAACAACGCATTCGGGACAGTCTGAAGACTTTCTTTTGGGAAGACTGTCCCATACAACTGGGTGAAAATCGTAGGCTTCTATCTTTAACCAATCTGGAGATATGAATAGAAATGTAAAGGGTGAGGAGACCAATTGCTGAAGCTTTGAAAATGAAATGCATTCCATTTCTTGCTTCATAAAGGATTTCAGCAGCTTAACAGTTCAGGGTCATATTTTTCATTTTTATAATGTGCAACATTGTTTCAAAAGGTGACAGGTCTGAACGGCAAGCATGTCCCCCTTTGAAACCATCCCAGACTATTTTATCATGTAGCCATGCTATTGTAAAATGTGCAGAATGTGTTTAGACAGTGTCTTGCTAAAATAAGCAAGGCCTTCAACCCAAAAAAGACATCAACTGGATAGTAGCATATGTTGCTCCAAAATCTTTATATATTGTTCAGCATTAATGGTCTTCACAGATGTGCAAGTCACCCATGCCATGTGCATTAATGCACCACCATTCCATCCCGGATGCTGGCTTTTGAGCTGTGCACTGATAACGTGTCGGATTATCCCTCCCCTCTTCAACCCGGAGGACACGACGTGCATGATTCCCCAAAATAATCTCACATTTTAATCAGCCAGTATTCCACGTTTGCCATCTTACATTTCAAATGAGCTTGGGCCCAGAGAAGGCAATGGCATTTCTAAATGTTGCTTATGTATGGTTTATTATTTTATTAGTGTCATATTTTATCTATATTATGATTGTTTTGCTAGGAGAAAGATGGAAATACAGGTTTGTTTAAGGACTTAGATAAATGTGTAGCTGAAGTCCTCCTACATGAGAAGTCATCCTACATGAAGGGTTTGTCATCAGCTGTGTGGATTGACATTCCCCTTCATTCTGACAGATCCTTTCAGGTTCTGCAAAGACGAATGGCAGAAAATTCTTATTCAGAGGCACTGTACGTTATTCTTCGCGTAATCACTTGTATATAAAAAGTTTAACCAGGCCACATATGCCTAAGGCCTCATATTATTTTTCTAAGCAGTCTATCTGTCTTTGATTCTTCCACATTTAAATGTTAGGAAATAAAGGCTGAGATACACAGTGTGGGTGTCTGCCTGTGTGTCAGAGTGCAGACAGTAAATCACATATACTGATACTCTGCCAGTATAGTACCAGTGGATCCAGACACAGAGCATCATTGAGACACAATCCAGTCTGTGTAAAACAGACAAACACAAAACCCCGAATCACATAATGTAAGTTATTATAAAACAGCATAATCAATATAGGCGTGTAAACAATGATATAAACGCATAGTCATTATAAATATACATACAGTACACATATGTGTGTTTTTGAGTGAAATAGCAGTTTCTGAAGATCAACTCTTTCATGATTTTCATAAAATAAACGGAAATAGCAATTTTCTGTCAGGGTTCCACCCTGACCTAGCTCGTCACCGGTCCTACCTCCCCCTCTAGTGGCCTTGTGCTGAACACCAAGCGCCAAGTCACTAAGCATCCAGTCATCAATCACAAGTACGCCCACCATGTCCCCATCACTCTCATCAGCGCCCATATTTAAGTTCCTGTGTTCCACCTCCACTTTGCCAGTACTAACTACGGTACACTCTTTGTGGCTCCTGCTGTTGTCTATTTTAAGCATTTCTTCTCAGCTCGTCTCATCCAAGCTCCTAATCCGCTCGTTTTTACTCCACTCTTCCTATACAAGTACTAGAAGTGTGGTGTAAAATACTTTTGTTGTCCAGCCAAAAAGATGCAAGTACACAGGAGTTTGTGGATTCAACTTAGACTTTAATATGTAATAGGAATATTACATCTCCTATTAATACTTTTTTAACTTTTGGCACAATTGAAAAAAGGAACAAGGAAATAATCCAGACGTCTGTTTTAAGAAAGCCTCCTCCATGTATCGCACTTGGTCTGGAGTTTTTTAATCTCCAAATGTCGACTAATTCATCTGTGTCCATGATGTTATTTCTTTCTTTGAGAGCCAGTGGGTGTATGATGTCCTTTATGATCTTTTGAGGTATTCAACACAGTGTTATAGTCACCTACTAATACACACCTAAAAAATTGATAATTTTCTTGTTTTAATTTCAGAATGTTTGAGTGAATTTCAATAAAGAATTGTGGTTTGTCTTAGTTAGGAGCATTTATAGTAACTAGCCATGTCTGTTTATCATCCAGTTCTAAGTCAGGGATCATCCATCTACCAAGTGAGTTGTTAATAGCAGTTTTTACATTAAAGAGGTCATCCTTTATTGTAGAATGATGTCCTTTAAAATTTGGACTCAGAAAACCTTTACCTTGAAGAAGGATGAATAGTTAACATTGCTTGAGAAGACTTAATGAGTATATTAGTGAAAATGTGTGAAGAGAATACAAAAAACATATGTTGACATGTAGTTGTTTTTATTGAGAAGCTCAAAGTATTCTCCAACAGGTAAGACTTATTATTTGACATATGGACATCCCCAGGGGTTCAGAACCACAAAACATTTTTATGTTTGAAAATGTAACATAATATACAAGTAATCTGCATTATTTCTTCAGAAAATTGTAAAATATCAACCAAAATTGAAAATGTTGGATCCCTATATCAGTGTGATGGATCATGTTATACAAAAATAAAAAATGAGATTAAATTCAGATCAGATCAGATTAACCCCTGAAAAACTGTCTAGTTGTTTTATGCAATCATGAAATACAGTGTTTTTGTGGTCGGGATTTGGAAGGTTTCTGCTTTAGAGAAATACACAAACAACATGTCATTCTTTGCCCCTAACTGGCCAATACAACATGTACAGAACCATAGGCTTCAATCTTTAACCTGTCCGGAGATATTAAATATGTATTGAAACATTTCTGAATAAGGGCTGAGAGGCATAAGCTGCGTATGTTTATCCTGAGTTGATGAGTTGAACAATCATTGATTGTTCATTCCGAAGTTTGTTCCTTTTAGCTACCTGCCTTTTTACTTCTCTTTTTGTTGAAAATGTTCAAACTTTGCTATGATTGGTCGCAGACGCTTGGTTTCACTCAGAGCCATATAGAGAAAGAGTTGCGTCCTCCAATGGGACAGTTTTTTTCCAAGATGGCCGCAAAAGATGGCCAGATAGTTCCAAACAAAGCCGCTGTTCGAAGGTAAGAATTTTTTTTGCACAATGTATAATTGTGTTGAATGCCGTTTGCAAAATAGTTAATCATCTTACCTTTTTTCTGCCATCTAATACGTTTAACGTTATAACGCTATAATTACGAAGATTGAATTACGAAGATTGAATGCTAGCTAGCAGCAATGATTAACGTTGTGTAGGGTTCCATTCGTCAATTTAAACTCTCCAGTTGGATGCGATTATACACAATCTCAAGAAACCAACAAACCCCAGAGTACAAAATTATTAATCTAATTGAAAAGTAAACGTTTAATGAGCAAACTGATTTAGAAATCTTCATACATTGATCAACCTAACACAAGACTTCCATTTAAAACCCAATATTGTTTTCATTACCTCACATAGCTTTTTATTGTTAGGGTCCTTTGAAATACTGAAGTGGCTCCTGCTGACTTTTAATAGCCACTTCTTTCTTCTCTCACTTTCAGTTGAAGCCATACATTCTGACTCCATTTTCGGAGAGTGCTGTACACCAGCATGCAGCACACCCAACCATGATGAAAATACTAGGAGCAAGGACAAGAAAGAACGTCTTACAGATTTATTAATGAAACTCATTATTTGTTTGCAAGTTACATGTAATGACAACATTTGAAAAGTATGAAGAGATTACTAAATCAGAGTACAATGGTCAATGGTCTGTAAACATAGATTGTTTTAGGCGCTAGAATACGTATCTTACATAGGACATGACTAGCAAGCCAACTAATTTAATATTTTAGTTAGTTTACTCTAATTCATGATTTATACAGGGGTCCCAAAAGTTGGACTACATTTTTAGCTACCGATACAAATATTATTTAGTTAAATAGTTAGCAAAAACAGTTTTTGTGGAGCTCTGTAATCGCTTTGGTGAGTTTTTACTATTCATTTGAATTGCCTGCTCCGCTATGTTTTGGAACTAATTCGAGAGGCATTAACCACGAGACCACATATCTTTCCTACCCTCAGTTGACGCAACTCTTTCTCTACGGCTCTGGTTTCACTGTTCGGGGCTCCCAATCTGTGTACTTGGTGGATTCTTTTTTTTTTTACCGTCTCGGTTGGTATTTTGAGGGCTGTGTGTAGGAATTCTTTGACTGCTTGTTCAGGGTCATCTGCACTTGGGTTTTCCAGAATACCTGAGAAAATCAAATTATCCCTCATTTCCCCTGATTGCAGATCCCGCAACGTTTCTTTTAGCCTACGGTTTACAACTAGTACTCTTCCCATGCTCGAGCCTATTGTTTTGACCCTATCTGTGAGTGCTTTGTTTTGTTGTTTAAAAGATTTAAGATTTCGGCCTGACTAAATTCCAAACTTGCCTGCAAACCATTAACTTCCCTTTGCATTTTTTCAATGGTTGCATGGATTTCAACCATTGAATTAATCTCCAAGCCCAAGGTAAGTTCGCTGCATTCGGTCGACGTTTCCTTTTTTTCCCTCTTTTGCGGGTTGTCTTAAATTTGGTTTAGCTACAGGTGTGCAAGTTTTGGGGTGATGTGGCATGGCGTGTGGTTTATGGTATTTGTAGATTAAATGAAATATTGCGTCGGTATCCAGCTCGACTTGTTATAAGTGTCTATGTTGTAAGTTGCTGTAATTTCCTATGTTTTCCTGAGTTATTTTGTATTGTCAGAATATTATTTTGTACTTCCCCTCACAACATCGTCTTGAAGCTACCTACCGCGTGCCGCCATTTTTAATTTGGGGAGTGGTACAACCTTGTTGGTTTTTATTCATGTACCTCCTCCTCTGGTGTTTCTTGTTGGTCTTTATTCATGTACCTCCTTCCCTGGTGTTTCTTGTTGGTCTTTATTTATGTACCTCCTTCCCTCTGGTGTTTCTTGTTGGTCTTTATTTATGTACCTCCTTCCCTAGTGTTTCTTGTTGGTCTTTATTTATGTACCTCCTTCCCTCTGGTGTTTCTTGTTGGTCTTTATTTATGTACCTCCTTCCCTAGTGTTTCTTGTTGGTCTTTATTTATGTACCTCCTTCCCTAGTGTTTCTTGTTGGTCTTTATTTATGTACCTCCTTCCCTCTGGTGTTTCTTGTTGGTCTTTATTTATGTACCTCCTTCCCTAGTGTTTCTTGTTGGTCTTTATTTATGTACCTCCTTCCCTCTGGTGTTTCTTGTTGGTCTTTATTTATGTACCTCCTTCCCTGGTGTTT
>JACXGK010007617.1:0-24784 GCA_016801125.1 Novumbra hubbsi
GAGAGGTGTTGTGCTAGGATACAGGCTGAAGGTGTGTAGGTGAGGGAGAAAGAGGTTGGACTTCCACCAAGTGGGTACATATAAGAGAAAAAAATTAAATAAAACAATAAATAAAAAGGACGTGGAACCTCTATCCAGTTTGATTGGTGAACTAATTCTATGCTTTTGTATAACTACAAAATTAGTCCACTGTGCATCTCTATTTTTAAACCCACATGTTATTTCTGTCATTGTTCTCTCTTTTCTCCACCTTCGCTCTGTATGTCTTTTAACGTTACAGAAAAAACTCACTGTGTTTTACCCAGACAATTATGTGTGAGGGCTATGTGGCTGGGTGTCTTATCATTCGCAGGTATGCTTTCATGTAATAGAGGCTGTTTTTCTGTATTTCGAAATGGCGTAGCAGCATTCATACCCACTTTGAGGGAATCCAGCTGAGAGCAGGTGTGGTCGTTAGCTGCAGTGCTGATGCAACGGAAACTATCTGTGATATGGGTCAGGCGGCACCGTACCTTTCTCACATGTGGCCCCACTGTAGCTGGGCAGACACAGGCAAACAAAGGAGTTGATCTCATCGATGCAGGTGCCTCCGTTCTCACACGGGTTGGACTGGCAGTCGTCGATGTCTGTGAGGGGAAATGGAGAAACACGCACAGGTTGTGTTCATTTAGCGCGGAATGAAAGAGAAGCGACAGACTGGGACCACCTGGATTTGTCAATTATATTTTGGTCGCTTTGGTACTATTATCGACAGTGTGTGTCCTACCACCCCATATTCTGGATATGGCTGCACACATGGATATGTTTCCCTACATTTCAAGGCACATGGACAGTGGCTCGTTGGCCAATGATATTGCGCCAACACTGTGTAGAGTTTTGGCTCAGTGGAAGCCTGCTGTATCAACAAAGATGTACTTGTAAAAGTTCACATCGGCTCAGTTTGTAGCTTTGACCCTGTCCTGGGGCTATTTGATTTACTTATCTTCCTTGCTGTTTCTCAAACTCCATTTTGAAAGACATTGCCAATGTTCACATTATATGATAACATGGTAACCAGTTGTGGTAACCCCTACTGATGGCAGTCATGCCGTGTATTGACATTGTTATATTGTACTTGGGCACTGCCGTGGTCTTTTCTGGCCACCAACTCTGACGTCACATACAAATCTATGGCCTTAAGAGCGGTGATTCTGTACTTTCCGCACATAGTAGACAAAACAATATCAAATACAAATCAGTATATTGTAAGAAAGGCCTGTTGATTTTACACAATTACGTCTAAATTACTACGCTGACAATTAATATTAGGTTAGTCTTCCCGGAGTCACTGGACACTAACAGGCATCAAATGAACCAGAGGCACAACAAGGACCTCACTTTTCAGGGAAACACAAGTTTTCAGTAATCGTCCTGAAAGGCGTCGATTCGGCAGCCTATTGTTAGGTGGATGAGGTGCGGTGCATTACTGAAGGACCTGCATGCACGTCCACGCAAGCGCAGGCACTCACGCGCACCCTGCAGAGGCGTTTAGAGGCCATGGATCTTTTCACTGTGTAAAAAAGTTACTATATTTCTCTCACGGCTGATCTGAGGCCTGAGGGCACAATCATTAAAACCACAGCTGGCATCCCAGCATCCTTTGCCCTCGGTACATCTGACTGAGTCCCTGGGGGCACGGGGAGGGGGAGCCGGCAAAGGGGATCTCATGTTTTACAGTTCTCTCCGAGAGTGGAAGAGTGCGGAAGATGTTGAGTCCCCTGGTTGGATTAGGAGGATTTGATGGAGAGGCGGAGTATGTCAGATAAAGGCAGCTTTCGGTGGTTATCAAAGTGGAGAGAGACACAAGAGTCAGTCTGAATCCAGGCTGGAGGCGGCCCGCCACGTCTAGACGATGAAGCAACAAATCAGGAAGGGGAGATTAGCACAGCGCTCATAAAGACTATGTATTGAGGCATTGGCTGGGGCTTTAATTGTTCTGTGGCACAGCTACCAGCTGGGACCCCTAGCTCTCCTGAATGACTCTGGCTATCAGGAGAGTTTCTGTGGAGTACAGTGGAGTTGAAATACATAAGTGAAAACCCTAATTATATCATAATACTTCATCTGACGCCCTGGAGAATGTCTTCATGAATGTATCCCCTGTTCCTCTTGTAGATCTAAACTCCTCTTCCCATCAGTCATCATTCAGCAGACTATTTAGAAGAATGTACTGTTCATGGTGGAGCAAAGTGGCAATTTGTCCACTGTCTTTGAGGTACAGCAGTTGGCTCAGCAAAGCAGAATAGAGGGACCATATTGCTGGAGGTCCTGGTCTAGGGAGTGTTTCCCCTCCCTCCCATCCTCCAGCCCTCCACTTCCTCTCCTCCTGTTCCAGACATAACAAAGGAGAGCAGAACTAAAGCCGGCCACTCAGGGTCCTCCCAGCCCAGCTGGCTAACTGTCGATAAACTGTAGCCAGGCCGGTGGTGGAGGGGGCTTCTGCCCAGCTTTGTCTGGCTGCCTTCTCTAAAAAAACACAATACAGGCTGGCATGTAAGGCCAATCTGTCCCCAAGGACCCCGTGGAGCAGCAGGCGAGGGATTGTGAGGATCATTCATCAGCTGAGAAGTAGAGAAGAAGAGGTGAGATAAAATGGACCGGTGAACTGCTGACCACTGTGCGGTCTAAACCCAGATGAGATGGGTGTGCCAGAGAATAAAGGAAGGTGTATTAGAGGGGGGTAAGCAGTCTACCGTTTCTGTTGGCAGGAATAGAGTCAGACCAGCCTACTATTTCCGTATTCAGGAATGGAGACAGACCAACCTTCTGTTTTGCTATTACCAGTTTGAGAGAATTTTTTTTCAACAACGGCAAGATTTATGCTTTCAATTCCAGTTGTGGCCAAGGCATTTGTGAATGTGGAGCCAAATAAAAAGTAAATAGCTCCCTCTTTTATAAATGAGACCTCCACACAATCAACAATATTCTCCACTGGGCCCAGAGTCAGAGTCCATAGAGTATAATCTAATAAAGGAAGCAGAGAAAGGATCAATATCATGGTCAATGACAGAGACTGGCATTAAAAAAAGTTCCCCAGGCACATTTTCTCTGTCCTACCATCTTTCTCTCTCTGTCTCTCCCTCTGTATTATCCTTCTGTACACAGACAGCTCCCCCAAGTCCCCAAACCCTCTCAAACAAGTCAATGGGTGTTGAAGTGTGTGTTTGTATATGGTGGTAGATGTAGGTGTAACATTTGGATGCAGCAGACAATTCGTTTTTTATGGGGGATGGGGCGTGTGTGGGGTTCTCTTAATGTGATGTACATGACCTATTGAAGGATACAAACTCTAAAAACAATATCCTATTCTCTTTCTCTCTATCTGTCTGTCTGAAGTAATGCCTGTTCTTTAGGTGAATGCTATCTCAAAGTTCAATCATAATGCCTGTTGCAGGACAGACCCTCTGTATGCTCTCCCATGCATTGACCGTCATTACTCTAGTATTCAACTAGGTTTCCACAATCTACACATTAGCATTCACCTAAAAAGGAACCCTTCTGAGAAAGAACAGGCATTACTTCCAGTGGCAAGGTTAACCAGACCTGGAAATAACCTGTCCTCCACGACCAGGGGATCTTCACCTCGCTGACAAGGCAGCATGAATGAAAATTAAGATGACACTATGAAGCAAGATGACATCCCTAGATCACATTTGTTGGCCTTACCACTCAATGAGAACAATTTACTTGAAAGCATCTTAAAAGGATTATTACAAAGCCATTCTCAATGATTGTTAAACCACTTAAAACTTGGTAATAATGACAGTCCATTTAAAATGCCTGCAAACATTGTCTTAAGAGGGTCCAACATGCAGCTCTCAGCCAGCAAAACCTAATGACAGTTTGAAAGGGTGAATTGAAATGCAGTGGCGTCCTTCTCTCCCAAATGTATTTTATTACAATACAACATTTGAAGGATAAATGACCCTCCTTCAGAGAAACACACAATGTCCTATTGCTGTTGATAGTCTCTTCCATAATTGCTTTGGCAAAATGTGAATGGTCTGGCCTTTTCATGGAAAAGTACTTTATGAATTGCTCAGAAAAGTGGGATTGTCAGATGGAAGATGGGGAGGACAAAGAAGACATGGTGGAAAGAGAGAGAGTAAAATAGTGAAAAGGAGGCAAGATAGAGGGGGGAATGAAAGAGAAATCTGGTTCTGCTAATTGGATTATTCGTAGTCAACAGGTCCTTGTTAATGACCTTATGCTTCAGCAGAGCATTTCAAGGCTCTATTTAACACTTCACAACACGGAATATACAGCAACTGAGTTCCCAGGTGAAACAGCAGCTACGCTTAGGCTTACACGATGAGGTTGCAATAAGATGAAGCATGCACAGACAACACACCCACCCACCTACACACACACACAACCAAACTACTGTATGGTAGCTCAATTTAGTTAGAAGGCTGAAATCTTGTTTAGTCATTACTGAGCTGTGGACGAACCAGGGTGGGGAACGACATGCCAACACCTGTGTTGCCCGGTGTCGATACGGGTCTGCAGACCTGGAAATGCCAGACAAGGAAAACTATTTAAAGTCAGAAAAGAAAAGACCGGGGCAGGAGGAGAGCAGGGATTATCTGCTAGTCTTGAATAATCCATGCTTGGGGTCAGTTGACCTATTGAGTGTAATTAAATAAATATATAATTTTACCAAATTATTTTGAATTTAAAAACTAAACCTGGTCTATACTTTGGCTTTGTGAGGGGACAAAGAACAAGTCTGGATCAGTCATCAGATCTATAGAAACATCTTTGGATTAGCCATCATCTTGATAGAACTACGTAAATCACATATCGGATCTCGATGAGCTAAATATATTATAAATCAAAATCTTTACAGTACATTGTGTGTGTCGTTGAGAGGAACAGCGGTCAATAAAACCCCCAAAACACTAACCGATTGAGGGCGGTTCGAACTTACTTAATAAGTCACGTTAAGAGTTGCCATAATGAAATCACAGGCTGTTCCAACTTGCGTGAATTTCCTAGATTTGTCATGTGACTCAGTAGTGTTTGTGGCCCCCAAGTGTCTGTATGCACTCCCGACAACATCTGGGCACTTTCCCGATGAGACGGTGGATGGGGTCCTGGATCAGGGCACCGTGAACTCCTCGACAGTCTGTGATGCTACTTGGTGGCGTCAAATGCACCGATACATAATGTTCCAGAAGGTTCTCAATTAGATGTAGGTGTCTGGGGAATGAGGGACAGTCAATGGCCGCAATGCTTTTGTCACCCAAGAACTGCCGAAACACTCTGGCCACATGAGGCCGGGCATTATTCTAAACCAGTAGGAACCCAAGGCCCAGTAAACCAGCAATAAGGTTTGACAATGGGTCTAAGTATGTCATCTCGGTACCTACCAGCATTCAGGGTACCGTTGGCTAGCACTTGGAGGTCTTTGTGACCCTCCAAAGATATGCCTCCTCAGACCATCACTGACCCACCACCAAACCGCTCATGCTGGATGATGTTACAGGCAGCATAGTGTTCACCACAGTATCTCCAGTCTCTTTCACATGTGCTCAGTCTGAACCTGCTTTCATCTGTGAAGAGAACGGGGTGCCAAAAGCGGACCTGCCAATTCTGGTGTTCTCTGGCGAATGCAAATGGAGCTGCACATTGCTGGGCTGTTGGCACAGGTCCCACTAGAGGACATCATACCCTCCTGGAGTCTGTTTCTGACAGTCTGGTCAAAAACATGCACAACAGTAGCTTGCTGGGGGCAATTTGTTTGGGCTCTGGCAGTGCTCCTCCTGTTCCTCCATGCACAAAGGAGCAGATAGCGGTCCTGTCCAGTTCTCTTCATGTAACGTCCCGTCTCATGGTATCTCCTCCATGTCCGTGAGTAGTTTTTCCAATAGTATGTATGGATGTGCCATCCTGCCCTAAAGAATCAGTCTGTAGGACCTGCCCTCTGCACTAAAGAATCAGTCTGAATCTGCCATCAACCTCATAGAACTATTCTGGATCTGCCATCAGCTCTATAGAACCAGTCTAGATCAGCCATCAGCCCAACAGAACCAGTCTGAATCTGCACTATATGCTTGAACTGTGCTAAATAAATAAACATGCTTGCTATATAATCAGTCCGGAACTGGAAGCAGCCCCTTGGAACCAGCAGTTATGTACCTCAAATGGGTGACTGCTGTTTCGTCCCTCCAACACCTAGATATGCCCCTCCTCTCACACCTTGATGAATCCCTTTTTATTGAACAACCGCTGGCTCAAACTGCTTGTCGGCTCAATAGCTGTTGTTGAGCAGTCAATACCTCTGGTGTGTTTGTGTACATTTTGCAGAAGCGCTTGTCCAGAGTGTCTTACAGAAGCAATTAGGGTTAACTGAATTGCTCAAAGAGAAAGGGACACAATTACCCCTCACCGGCTCTTGGATTCGGTCGTGCGACTTTTCGGTAACTGGTCAGAGGTGCTGTCTGTTGTCTGTTGTCTGTTGTCACCTGTAGTTGTAGGAGTGTGTGTGGATGCATTTGCATTATGCAGAGAGGATCACAGTGAACCGAGAAAACAGAAGTACACAGAACCCTTGGGACGCTGCCAGAGGCTGCCAATGTTCTATACATAGATCAGTTAACCACCATCAGAGACGTGTGCTCTCTCCCACACAATACATCCTGAATTGGTCTGGGCTGGAAAAGAAATACATAAAATGTGCAGTGCTCCATGAAAGACTTGAAAACTGATAAGCCCCTTAAATGAATACTAATGAATAAAACAAACAGTATGCTCTGGTCATTAAACACACAGCTATCTTAGGCTTACAGTATGTTTAATATTGCTTGCGGTCGAAAGGTATGCGTTGAAGAGCACAGTCATTAGTATTCAGCCTACCTTGATTTGATTGACATTTCCTCTCCGCCAATTTGCATATTCCTTACAATATTAAGGGAAATCAATAAATAAAATTGTCCAAATGTCACAGTGTCTATTATAATTAAACACATTCCTAGATACACCAGAAGTGACATTATCTTTTGAGGGGCTTTGAGTTTCACACTGCTACCAGGCACGTCTGATAAGTACGCTAACAATTATAATGAAATGGTTATGCCAGACCATCGCTTCTTCTGGAGTTATAGGCACAGAGGACAAGTTCCTGGGTTTCAGAAGTAAGGTCAATAGAAAACTGAGCCCTTGTGTTGTGGTGAAGTCTAGTCAGATTGAAATGACACAATTATTTGTGCCACTGGACTGAAGTAGACCTCAGGTGGACAAGTATGAACGTTCGAACCACATGTCAGGGACTGTCTCTGATGCAGTTTTGGCAGATCCCTGCATTTGGGAACATTTCCTTCTATATTGAGGAGAACAGTTATAGATGCAGCTAGGAGGTGTCCTTTTAAGGTGAAAAACAAGTAGATAATTTCACTGGAAAAGAATGATTTGAAATAATACTGTAAATGCTTGGTTTCATAAAGTGTCTTCAGAAAGTATTCAGACAGGTTTACTTTCTTCATGTTTTGCTGTGTTGTATGATATTTCATGAAATATGTAACATATCATTTGAATAAAACAATATTTGGTGAAGTGTGGATATAAAAAGCATATATCTTTTATTTGTACATGCTAAACTCTTTATTTTCACTTATTGTACATCCCCCAAGAAACCTGTATCTCACTTCTAAATATATATACTGTTTAGTTGTAAAGTTCTTTGAATTTCCTAGCTTAAAATAAAATTAACTTGAATCTATCCATGATAAGGAAATACTCTCTAAATTGTGAATAAAAAAGATCCAAGGGAATAAACGACAAAACTGAGCATATGAAAACAACAATTTAGGCAATTTGTCAACAGAATCAGAAGGGATGAATGAAAGAAAATGCGGGAATTAATACATTTGGGTTAATAAATAAAATAGAGAGAATTAATGAATAAAATTGAGAGAATGAATAAAACATCTGAGGGAACAGATAGAAAAAGGAAATGAATAAATAATTGAGGGGAACGGAATAACCAAGACCCCTAAGGGTCTCTGTAGAAACGGATGACGTAGAACACCAAGAACCTGGACCTGTTTCATGTGATTAGCACCGCTCTCTGTAGAAACGGGTGACGTAGAACACCAAGAACCTGGACCTGTTTCATGTGATTAGCACCGCTCTCTGTAGAAACGGGTGACGTAGAACCACAAGAACCTGGACCTGTTTCATGTGATTAGCACCGCTCTCTGTAGAAACGGGTGACGTAGAACCACAAGAACCTGGACCTGTTTCATGTCATTAGCACTTTGCCCAAAAATACTATCTGAATGTATACAAAAACACTGCTGAGAGTTCTTTAAGTTTGAAACACTAAATGTTTCCTCTCTGCCTCATGGCAGAATGTGTAGAGTTGCAAGATATTAGGTTTAAAGCTCCAGCAATAAAAATATCTATGCCCCAGGACTATATATTTAGAATTGCAGAAGGATTAGCTTAAAAACTGCAAAAGGATCTGTCCCTTGCAAAGAGGTGGGCATTTAAAATACCTCTTCCTAGGGCCCAAAATAAGCAATTTATTTATGGTATCAGAAAAGAGATCTCAGGGCCTAATAAGTTTGACAACCAATTATACAAAAGGTTATAACACATCCAGAGTGAGGCTTAAAACTTAACAGCCCTGACCACCTTTCATCAATGGACCAGAAAACAAAACATTGTGACATTGAATCTAATTAAGACCTTGAGTACAAGTTATGTGTCAATTTATTAAACGAATCAATAAAGAAATAACACAGTCGGCCATTTCATGGTGGTAAACATTTATGAATAACACCCACATGTTTACAGTGGCGATGGAAGGGATGTGTTCTGACAACACGCTTTGCTGTGTTGATGTTGCAAATGTATTTTGGATGGACAGATCCAGGGTCCTGTTGGGTCCTAATGAGAAAAGAATGTCACCTCATGACAACACTCTGGTACTCACACAGCAAACCTCTCAGGTCCCTGTTTTCTGGGATGAGACAGATTCAAAGAGGCTTGTTGTCATCTCACGGGCTACCATACAGAGAGGCTTAGGGACCAAACCTGATAGGTGTCAGACAACCAGTGAGCCAATCAGTCAGCCAGCCGGACAGTAATTCAGTCAGCCAGTCAGTCAGTCACCCAGATCTGTGATGATTGCCAGAGTTTAAGAGGGGTCACGTGACTTATCTCCTGCATACACTTATCTACTGCAACTCAGATACCACTCTGATTTTAATGTAGAACAGTTTCCCCAGGGGAGGAAATTGATAGCTATTCTCTACCTATGCTATTTCTGACATAGTAAAAGGGAAATAATCTATTTTTTCCTTGCCTGTCAGAATCGATTAATCAGTGCCAGTGGAAAAAGTTAGTCAGTTATATAAAGAGATACTGAGGCTTTCACTGGAGAGAATTCCTGCAGTAAAGTTTGTGTTGAAAAGGTTTGTTACAATTCATGTGGGTGGGAATTTGTTAATTAATAATAATTATTATTATTCTGATCATAGGACCCAGTCAAGCTATGGGCCCCGTGATTTCTACCCACTGTTCCCCCGCGTTAGCTACGGCCCTGCTAGTAGAAATGGACAATTAAGCAAGGGCCAAATATGGCCCGCAAGGCTTTCCCATCCAGCCCACGGAATGCCCTGATCTATAGCGTTTCATAATAGCACAGGGTTTGTTAGGCGTTGACTGTAAACGCTTTAGTAAAGACTCTAGATGGAGATTGGTGATAAAGTAAACTACAGTACTGTGGCCTGTTACTCTGCTCACAGCCAGGTAAAATATCTGTCTCTCATTTATGTTCTACTTGTACATTTATTTTTTTGTTTGTTTCTCATTTCTGTTATTATTCTAGTAGTTTGTAAGTCCTGTATATCTATTTTCACCTTTTTAGTATTGTATATCTATGCTCGGTCCTCTATTTAGTAATGGCGCTTCAAACCAGTGTAATTAGTTTCTTTATGTAGCCCAGTTCAGCATTCCATTTCTTTGTGAGATTTTGTGGATTTTGTGGATTTTGTACAACATGTGTACAATCCTGTGATTTTGCCTATGAGTATTTCGACATTAGCTTTAACCTTGACCAACCTGCCTGTTGCTGATGTTGTATCTTTGCCATCTCTTTGGATCACTTGTCTTGACCTCCCTCATCTGTACAGAACAAATACAATATTAACGCTCCCCCGTCTGGAACCAATACCTGTTCCCAGTGTGTTCCCTGACACTAGTCATATAACATATGGAATAAGAACCAGCAACTTTTCCTTTACTGGTCCAAACTCCGCTAGGCCCCTGGATGTAAGCTCTCTATTCAAACAGCACAATGAGGAAAACACAGATGACGGGCCTGTTTCAGTCAGTTTGAGTCTGTGTGTGTTTGTGTGTCGCTGTCTGTACAGCTGGTTTCCACTCATCCGGCCCATTGATAAAGCCATATAAACCTGTGAATAATAATAACAATAAAAACATACAGTGCCTATACGTGTTCACCGTAACACAACACGTTTATCTCTGACGGATACATGTCAGCTTCATGCCCCCGGATTTATTGCTCAGCCATCAGGGAGGCTCGAGCTGCAGTGTAAATTGCAGAGGGGATCAGTGAAACAGCAGTGGCTGCGGGTTTGTACAACTTGGTGTGTATGTGCGTGTCTGTGGGGGGGCTGTGCATGTGTGTGTGTGTGGGGGGGCCTGTGTGTGTGTGTGTGTGGGGGGGGGCCTGTGTGTGTGGGTGTGTGCGTGGGGTGCGGGCTTTGTTGGCCTGGGAACTGGGCCCTAAAAACTCATTAATCTCCAGGTCTCCACAGCGCGTTAAGCAACAAAGCGTTACACACAACATCCCAGTGCTATACTCACTCTGAAAACACGCCCTCTCACTGCACACAGGAGTTTAGAGCTGTGTATCTGTGTGTGTATGTGTTTATGGCAGTCGTTCGCTGCCGAGCGAGCAGCTCCAATCAGGGTGTCTGACGCTGGTGATGGCGAATGATTGGGGTGGATCAGGTGATCACGTTGCCAAGGGGAGGCGAGGGAGAGGACCGGAGGTGAAGTAATGAGGCATGGGCAGCAAGTGGAGTCAGCCAATCAGCTTCCTTTATGAGCGCCCAAAGAACAGCCTCATCAATGTGGCCATCAATCACACAGAAGTCATTGGTGGGCACTCACACACACACACACACACACACAGTGTTCTTTCAATCTCTTTTCACTTCCTTATTGTACTAGACTGCAACGGAACTGACACCAAAAATGCTAACCCAACACGCCTCCCCAAATTGCAATGTAATAACAGGGTCTTACTCTTAAACATCACCCAGCACAGCCAGAAGAGGTCTGGTCACCGCTCAGAGCATGGTTCCTCTATAGGTTTCTTCTATAGGTTTCTATTTGAAACCCATAGGGAGTTTTTCCTAGCCGCTGTGCTTCTACACTGTTGCTCCTTGGGGTCTCAGGCTGGGTGTTTTTGTAAAGCACTTTGCACTGTGCACTCTGCTGATGTAAAAGGGCTTTAGAAATACATTTGATTTATTGATTGATATAATCCTTTCCAACATTTTCAAAAAGATACTTAGGGTCACATGAATAATTTAAATGTTTTATTTAGTGGTGGTGTGACTAAATAAAAGTCACGCTCGCATACGTTCTTATGGTTACTCTTTAGCTGAATTTAATTTAAAATATTATTATTTAAAGGGTAAAAAATATCTAGCTGACCTCTAACTGGACCCATTCTTCCTGCTCTACAACCAGGAACGAGGCAAACTAATCCATGAATGTTTCGGGTTCAATGATAGGGGCTGGGTTTCTGCTTAAATATACAGAGATAAAACATGTACCTGGTATCTAGATAACTACAAATAAAAGTATTTTATAACTTGTTAGATTGCTTTATTTACTTCCAAAGCACAACTTTACCTTATTGTGTCTCAAATGACTATTAAGAATGTTAATTTGCTAGCTAGGCGTTTAAAGCCATAAGCTGACTAAGGTTGATCCAGAGCTATACAGGCTGGGGGGTTAGCAACCTTGCAAGCTAGCTTGAAAAATAGAAATGTGAGGTGTAGCTTTGTATTGAAACATGTCAGTGTGAATGCTGGTGAGAGAATGAGGTAGTCCTGAGGGGAACAGTGTGAGTGTTGGTGAGAGAATGAGGTAGTCAGGAGGGGAACAGTGTGAGTGTTGGTGAGAGAATGAGGTAGTCAGGAGGAAAACAGTGTGAGTGTTGGTGAGAGAATGAGGTAGTCAGGAGGCAAACAGTGTGAGTGTTGGTGAGAGAATGAGGTAGTCAGGAGGGGAACAGTGTGAGTGCTGGTGAGAGATTGAGGTAGTCAGTAGGGGAACAGTGTGAGTGCTGGTGAGAGAATGAGGTAGTCAGGAGGGTACCAGTGTGAGTGCTGGTGAGAGAATGAGGTAGTCAGGAGGGTACCAGTGTGAGTGCTGGTGGGAGAATGAGGTAGTCAGGAGGGGAGAATGAAATGTATACTGGAGAATCAGACCAAGAGGGCTCTGGGTTGGTTTCACCCTGATCACTGCAGTGCAGAGCAATTTCCATACAGACTCAGAATCACAACATGCTGGAGGAAGGAGAGAGAGCTGTAGCTTTGGGGCGGGTACAGAGAATATGGGACATATAACCAAAGCCTTAACATCGCTGTCAGACATCGTATGAGAAGGAGGATGCTAACATCGTCCAACTGTTAGCGATGCTAACGTAATTTTTTTCCTTCAACTGGGGAAACCTTACGACAGTGAGGACCCCCCCCTCCACTCACATGCCATCTGTCCAGGATACCTCAAGATAATTACAAATATTTGCCTTCACTCCAGTCAGTTTATACTCCAGACAAAACCTGTAAATAATGAATTATGTGCAACAATTCTTCTTTTGCATTCTGTAGCTTTACGTCAGACAGAATCTCAGTTAGGGTTGGTTTCCTTGATACATCACAATTCTTTTGACATATGTCCACTTAGAACAAAGTGACAGATCACCAAAAAATAATATCCTGACTCCAAATGAAGGATGATTTGTGAACCACTGCTCAGATACACATGTATGCCAGTGGGGAAGGACAGCACATCTAAAGACAAACCGCATTTCGGCAGAACAGATGAAGTCGTCATTGTCTAAAACCTAGGCTGCGTTTATGAATCCGCACAGAGACAAGGTCAAAGCTAAAGTATATGCAGCCAAGACAAAATACTCTACTTGCTGACTTTAAAACTAGTAACAGCTTAAGCATCTGAGACAGTTTGCCAGAAGGGAAAAATGTAATTACTTGGTTTGACAGGATTCTTTGTCAGAGAGAGCCCTCTGCCCTACATATTGTATTCAGGTCCCAGCTCCAAATTGTCTGTAGGCCGTATGCATCAACACAGGTGTTAGGCCACTTCTTCACAAAAGCCTCCTACTGAGCAAACACAGCTTTATTTTGGAGAGCTACAATCTTGAACATAAACACCTATATGCAGTATATAAGGGAAATTTTCCTTGAGAGACCCCCCGACCTGATTGCCTCCCCCCCGCTGGCCTAATCTCCCCCCAAGCTCCTTGCCGGCCTCCTCCCCTCGATGCTCTCTGTCCCAGGAGAACCTCCCATCCCCTCTTCTCATGAATGTTTAACCAACCCGGTAGAAAGAGAAAAGCATGTATAATGCATCTCCTCTAAACGCCACATCCCAAATAATTGCAAACACCTGAAGTCCTAAGAACTGTCTTCCGGCACCTTCAGCCTCTCAAGCTGCAGTTGCACCTCCAGAAAATAATTTCTTCTATAACTATAATGTATGCAGATGGAAATAAGATTGGCTTTTAGCAGAACTGTATGTATGGCTTACTGGATCAGTCAGCCGTAACAATGTAGTAATGAATTGTAATGACTGAAGAACCACAGATGAAAGGGAGGGTTTTGGGAACAGAGATAGCATAATCACACAACCTAGCGAGGAGGTGGTCTTCAAAATGTTGCATTTTAGTTTAAAAAACAAATTTGCTTTGGTGGTTCTTGGATTGTATGAAAATATAGGTAAAATGTAGAAAGAAAGCTAGACAGCAACAGAAAGATAAAGGGAAAGAGGAATGTGGCAAGACTTTAGGTGTAATTAATATTGTCTGATATTTGCAAGATATTTGACAAGTTATGACCTTACAAAGAATACAGGTAACATCTAATTTCAGCTGATATGTACTGATTCTCTGGTTTCGGTTTGAACTGGCAGTGCATTTAGTTATCGTTAGAACATTCGGCGATAGACCGAAGTCGAGTTAAGATCACAATAATTTCCCCAACAAATCCAACGGTCTGGTGCTTAGCTTGCGGGGTATTGTGTGAATCTGCACGCATAAAGAGTTGGATGACGTGCTGGATGTGTGACCACGGACGGAGCAACGGCTGTCCACACGGCCTAACTGGCAGCCAAATGCCCGTAGCGACACAAATTAATCAAATGAATGACCAGTCGTTTTGTACAATAGCAGCACAAAAAAAACAAACCACCAGCTGCCTTGAGTAGCAATGATTGACGCGTGTCGGACCTATTTCTTTGTGGAAGGATGAAATAGTATTCATAATTGTATCAACTGTTTCAAACATTATTAATCAAAATATGTCACTTACTGTTTTAATGCTGTTAAATCCATCCTAGAAAAGCAATTGTACAAAGTTGTTTACCCCACCATTGTAGTTTCCAAAGGCCTTTCTACAGGGGGTAATTTAATCTCAAGGGATTCCAAACTAGCATTATTTTTAAAGCATATTTTTAAACATCAATTTATCAGGATGCGGCAGTGACATTGATTGATCACTGATACACTTAGCCCATATTACTTTAGGATGATCCCCATATCAAAGTAAAATTCCCCCACATAGCTATGGTTTGTGTAGGTCTGTGGTTGACTGTGTGTCTGTGCCTGTTTGTGGTAGACTGTGTGTCTGTGCCTGTTTGTGGTAGACTGTGTGTCTGTGCCTGTTTGTGGTAGACTGTGTGTCTATGCCTGTTTGTGGTTGACTGTGTGTCTGTGCCTGTTTGTGGTAGACTGTGTGTCTGTGCCTGTTTGTGGTTGACTGTGTGTCTGTGTCTGTTTGTGGTAGACTGTGTGTCTGTGCCTGTTTGTGGTTGCGTGTCAGTGTCTATTGGTGGTTGGCTCTGTGTGTCTGTTTGTGGGTGGCTGTGTGTGTGTGGCAGTACATGTGTGTGTGTGGCAGTACATGTGTGTGTGTGTGTGTGGCAGTACATGTGTGTGTGTGTGTGTGTGCAGGGGGCAGCTTGTGGTCAGTGGATGGCTGATTGATAATTCCACCCATGATAATACCTTGTTTCCTAACCTCTGACCCTAGGTCTGTGACCCCCTTTATGTAAACAATGCGCCCAGAAAACCCACCCCACTTTATCGACCTCATTGAATGGGCTGCATAGGAGATGTCTTTGTTCATTCTCGTTACTTTTAATTACTGTGCAGTGAGTAGAAACATTCTGATTCTCCATTCATTCTAGAGGTGCCTGGGGTCCAGGACATCTCCATGAGAAAGCACGTCGATATCACCCCCATGATATCACAGCCACTCCCGGACAGTACTTCCTTGTCTTTATAGTGTATCTTGCTTTACCGTTTTGATAGTGTCATGCAGAAGGAAAACAACAGAACCAAAATCTAATTTGCAGATTCCCCATTGACAATGCTAGAAACATTTAAATGTTCATGAATACCGTCATAGTTTCTCCTCCTGCTAGTTGTACTGTCATAGTTCCTCCTACTAGTAGAAGTACTGTCATAGTTCCTCCTACTAGTAGAAGTACTGTCATAGTTCCTCCTACTAGTAGAAGTACTGTCATATTTCCTCCTACTAGTAGAAGTACTGTCATAGTTCCTCCTACTAGCAGAAGTACTGTCATAGTTCCTCCTACTAGTAGAAGTACTGTCATATTTCCTCCTACTAGTAGAAGTACTGTCATATTTCCTCCTACTAGTAGAAGTACTGCCATCGCTCTCACTATGAGGGTTGTAGTTGTCAGATAAATGAGCTTCAGGCTAAAAATAGACAAACGTGAGACTTAGATGTTATTGTAATATATGCGTGAACCAATCCGTCTGGGATGCAGTCGGACATGTTCACTGTAAGTCACTGAATAAAAGCATCTGCTAAAAGACAAGACTGAAAATGAAAAATGGAACTATACTGTTTGTGCCATTTTGCCTGTCTCTCTCTCTGTCTCTCTCTCTGTCTCTCTCACTTCGCCTCTCTTTCTGTCTCTCTCATACTGTTGTTCTCTGTCTTTTTCTCTCTTTCATCTCACTTTTCACCTAATGTTCCTGTCTCCCTTCTTGTCCCTTCTGTCTTCTATACTCTGTTGTATTATACCACGTTGTCCACCTCCTCCAACCCTTACTGAGCTGCTGTCCTCCTGACCCCCAATCCTTTTGTCCCCTTATCCTTCTTTTCTCTGGTCCCCATGTCCTCCTGCCCCCCAATCCTACTGTCCCCTTATCCTCCTGCCCCCCAATCCTACTGTCCCATTATTCTCCTGTCCCCTTGTTCCCCTGTCCTCCTTTCCTCCTGTCCCCCTGTCCTCCTGTCCCCCTGTCCCCCTGTCCTCCTCTCCCCCTGTCCCCCTGTCCTCCTCTCCCCCTGTCCCCCTGTCCTCCTGTCCCCCTGTCCTCCTGTCCCCCTGTTACCCTGTCCTCCTCTCCCCCTGTTACCCTGTCCTCCTCTCCCCCTGTTACCCTGTCCTCCTGTCCCCCTGTCCTCCTGTCCCCCTGTTACCCTGTCCTCCTCTCCCCCTGTTACCCTGTCCTCCTCTCCCCCTGTTACCCTGTCCTCCCATCCTCCACCAGTCTTTTCTGTAGTCACATCCCTCCCAGGTGCAGTCAATACACACACATCCTCTACCGTATTAATGTTCCTGACCTTGCTGACCTTCATGACCACCCTCTCCCCGACCAGACTGTTTCTCTGTCACAGACGCCCAAGCAGCAGGACACAGCCCCTCCCTGACTGGCTCAGTGTCCTATTACACAGGCCGTTGGAGAGATGAGCGGCCTGCCTTCCTGGATGTCACAGACACTAAGCATCTTACTGTCACAGCCGGCTGCACAACCGCCCCACTCAACACACACTCACAGTTACAGCCTCACCTCTGAGCACAGAACCCTGTCACACCACCATACACACACCATACACACACAAACACACGCAGACACAGACATGCCTGCACACGGACAGCGACACCATCAAAAGCCACCGTAGCTGGCACTGTACCCAACCAACATTAGCGCTGTAATAATGATTGTGTTAGGATCAGTTACACAGCAACACCGAAGACCGTGGCTGTGAGGATGAAGTCCTGAAAAAGACCCGTTGTCCAGCTCTTGAACTTTGCCCTCTCCACAGTGACCTTCAGGACGGTACTCACCGATCTCACAGCTTTCTCCGGAGTATCCCTGGGGACAGTAGCAGCTGTAGCCATCGCCCTCCCTCAGACAGCGGCCTCCATGCAGGCAGGGGTTGGTCTGACACGGGTCCTCCTCGGCTGAGCAACGGAGACAGAGTTACGTTTAAACCCGGAAACAGCTCCATTAACACACGTACACCGTCACCTCAGCGTGAAAACCAACAGACACCCTCCCGTCTACTGGACACAACGAAACTCTGGGGAGCCAAAAGGGGGAGAAAAAGACTGGGAGGAGGGGGGGAAACGCGGGGGACATCCTGGCTGTGAAATGCAGACTCTACTGCTTCCCGTTGTCATGACGGACGCTCTGCGGCGGGACACACACACGGAATGTTAGCCGTTTGAGGAGACGGGTCCTCATAACTGACCCGCCCGTCGTCAAGTCAGTAACCCCCCCGAACGCCTCTTTACACGGTCCATTAGTGCGTGGTTGTTTGGCGATAAGCGCCGCTCTTCGCGGGGGAATATTTCGGGGGTATGAATGACGAGACAGGCGACGGTAAGTCCAAATGAAAGGCCCCACTTATCAGGGCGATGCTGGGGTTTGACAAGGACGATTACACAGCGGCAGGCTCTGAGGCAGCGTCTGAGGCAGCGTCTGAGGCAGCGTGGCAGAGAGCTAGCTGGATTTACCACGGCGGTTATTAGCCAGCCCAGACTTCCAGGCCAAACACAATGAGGCCGCATCTGGTCTCCAGCCATGTAATACCCAAGCCTCCTTAATCACGCATGAGGGTAAAGACACCCCATCAGCAGAGGTCCAGTGTGGGTTCAGGCTGTCTGCGTGCATGAAAGAGCTGCGCGCGTGTGTGTGCGTTTAAGCGCACTTGTGTGCGTGTGTGCGTGCACAAGAGAGAGGACGGGTGTATGATTGTGTGAGGGATATTCTTAGATAACGGCGCAGAGGGTTTGAGTTCCTTCCACCATCCCTGTGCCGTAGTCATGACACTGTTGTCCGAGAGAAGAAAATACCTGAATGTCTAAAAATCCCCAGATGAATTTATTGGGGAGCCGGCATCCCTACAACCCCCCCCCCCAGCCTACCCACCATCAGTCCTAATGGAAGCGCAGCAGCCTGACAGCCAACGTTGTAACAGCATCAACACTCAATGTTGTAACAGCATCAACACTCAACGTTGTAACAGCATCAACGCTCAACGTTGTAACAGCATCAACGCTCAACGTTGTAACAGCATCAACACTCAACGTTGTAACAGCATCAACGCTCAAAGTTGTAACAGCATCAACGCTCAACGTTGTAACAGCATCAACACTCAACGTTGTAACAGCATCAACGCTCAACGTTGTAACAGCATCAACGCTCAACGTTGTAACAGCATCAACACTCAGCATTGTAACAGCATCAACACTCAATGCTGTAACAGCATCAACACTAAACATTGTAATAGGATCAACACTCAACGTTGTAACAGCATCAACACTCAACAATGTAACAGCATCAACACTCAACGTTGTAACAGAATCAACACTCAATGTTGTAACAGCATCAACACTAAACATTGTAACAGCATCAACACTCAACGTTGTAACAGCATCAACACTCAACGATGTAACAGGATCAACACTCAGCGTTGTAACAGCATCAACACTCAGCGTTGTAACAGCATCAATACTCATCAACGCACTGACGGGGACGTAGCCGCGCTGCCCTGGGGAGGGTCTGGCCGTCTGTCGTTCCAGAACCACTCTGACCCACAGCCAGTCTACTGACACCATACCCTCATCACACATGTGCATTATTATACATTTTGTTGAGGGCGATAGATATTTAATTTAAGGGCAAGTCAAATCTGACATTTCCGAGTGGAAAAAGGTAGAGGCCTCGTTAATCTGGAGTAAACTAGAGAATCTGAATGTGAGGGTATTCACTAGAATTGTTCCTATATCAGTGTCCTTTAAATGATCCCTGGACTGGTATAATTCTCCGGCATCGCATGTGCTTATCACCATGACTAATAATATTAAAGCACGAGAAGGAAGGACACCTCTCTCAGGCTCACACGGCAGTGTGTATTCACGTGCCAGTGTGAGTGAGTGCGATCATTTGTGTGGGAGTGTCCTTGTATGCGTGTGTGTGTATGTGTGTGTGTGTGCACCCAGGGCCTAGGACAACTGGGTAAGTAATGAAGCTCCTGCACAGTGTGTCTGTCTTTCAGTGAGCTCAGAACAGATGACAACCAGCAGAGAAGCCCAAAGGAGCCACCAGGGCTACTTTAAACCCATTATCCCAGCATGAAAGCCAAAGTGAAAGGCCCCTCTGACAACATGAAACCCATCTTCTATGCAAGCAGAAATGTTGATGGTCAGCCTCTGGAAGTATTTTAAACAACATTATTCCTGCATGAAAATGAACGAATTGTACTTAGCCTCTGTTTAAGTGTCCTTTGACTAGATCATTAATAACTTTGCTATTACGAGAACTAAATACAGCTATGTACGCTCCTACGGATGAACTGTCTGGTGTAGAAGTGGTGTTCTATACTCCTCAGACTCTGAAGCACAGAGAGGCAGGTCCAGTATCAAGAATTACAACATTGATCCAATTCTCACACAATTAGTCACGACTTATTACATCCAAATGGGATTGCGTTGCTCACCATCTGTTTACACACACTACTGAGACTGCTGACTGGACATTCAGGCCATACATACAGTAGAAGCATTATTAAAACATTGGACGCACTCATACAAGCACACCTACTAACACAAATGTGCACGCACATGGCCTCATGAAACAGATCCAGTGTGTGTGCGCGTTACGGACAGCCAAGAAGAGAAAACAAAGGGAAAACAAAATCAAAATTGAAGGACACAGAGAGAGAGAGAGAGAGAGAGAGAGAGAGAGAGAGTGATAAAGAAATAAATCTAGAGTGAGTAATACAGAAAGAGATTGATGGATGGAGAGAAAGAGAGAGATGGAAGTAGAGAAAGAGATTGATGGATGGATGTAGAGAAAGAGAGAGAATGATGGATTTAGAGAATGAGAGAGTGATGGATGGATGGAGAGAAAGAGAGAGAGTGATGGACGTACAGAAAGAGAGAGAGAGTGATGGATGGAGAGAAATTGAGGCGAGGAGAAAAGGGCGAAAAACTGAGAAGGGGTCAGACATCAACAGCGATGGAGTGATATGAGTAAACGTGTGAGACTGTGAGTGGAGAGAGGGAACAACAGCAGAATGGAAATAGAGGGAAAGAGAGTAAACGTGAAAGATCAAATGAGAGAGAAAAAGACTGAGAGAAGGACAGAGATAGAGAGAGAACAGAAAGAGAGAAGGACAGAGATAGAGATGACAGATAGAGAGAGAAGACAGAGATAAAGATATGACAGATAGAGAAGACAGAGATAAAGAGATGACAGATAGAGAGGGAAGGACAGAAAGAGAGAAAACGAAGGACAGAGAGATATAGAGGAACAGAAGTAGAGTGAGAGAACAGAGATAAACATAGAATTACTGACATAGAGAGAGAAGGACTGAAAGAGATAATATAAAAAAGGACAAGAGACGTCAGAAGGGACAGGGGAAAAAATTATGTAGGGATCTATCCTAGTTGTTCCTTTTTCATGCTAGCTGCTGCCTTATGATTAATTATACACTCATCTTAAAATAGCCCCTCTCCCCCATTTTATATCTCCACGTCTCCCTCTGCGTTGACTGACCTGGCACAGACACTGCAGGGCGATCCTCTGTGAGTCTACGCTCAGGACAATGCGTGAAGGCTTACCAGGACAGTGTCCTTAAGGAAGATATCCCTCTATTATATTCATGCCCACTGTATATGTTTGGACTGGACTAGAAGACTACAGACTATTGGACTGTATTGGAATTTTAACATGGCAAATTAAGTTTTTAACACAGATTTCTTTTGACATACACACGTTAATCTCTACACAGGTACACTGACTACACACAGGTAGACACACAAACACACACACAATGCTCCATCCCTGTGGGAGTTACTAAACCTTGTAATAGCTTTTACAGAGACAAGGATCATGGGGTTGGCTTGTTGAAATGCATCTACAAGCAAGATAAGCCTCTGTCTCTAACCAGCAACACAGCTGGGGTTTAAACTTTAATGCCAAGCTGGAGAAAATGTACTGAACCACAAACATCTCTGACAGCTGAAAAGATGGTTACATTACACCTCAGAGGTCTGAGGAAATATCCATGACAACCTGGCCAGAAGTGGACTGGTCACCCTTCCGAGCCTGGTTCCTGGTTCCTGCCCCTTTATGGAGTTCTTCCTAGCCATTGTGCTTCAGCACTGTTGTTGCTTGCTTTTTGGGGTTTCAGGCAGGGTGTTTTGTAAAAAGACAACTGCTGATGTGAAATGTCTTTATAAATAAATGTTATTGATTGAACCAAGTCAAATACAACCTTAAAAAAAACCATTACCCCTGTGTTTGGTTGTGTCTGTCCCAAACTATGTGAGGTCACACTCCGGCTTGAACTCCCTAGTTGCCACAATACGAAAACATGACTCTCCTATAGATACTGAAACATGACTCCCCTATAGATATTAAAACATGACTCCCCTATACATGCTGAAACTCCCTTATAAAAACCTGGGTGAAATTCCTGGAGGAATCTGACAGCCACTGTTAGTTTCTGTCTCTTAGTGCTTCTGCGGTAGACATACAGTACTGGAACTATGTATAAACTCCAGTCATATTATAAATACTACTGTCTCCTGTCCCGTTTAGAATAAGGGACCTGGGGTCAGATTACTGTGCATGTTCCCATCTCCCCACTGACAGTAAATGACCTGGGGTCAGTGAGTACTGTACTTCTTTCTATCTCCCCACTGACAGAGAAGACATACTGTACACTTCACTCACTGCCAATGAGGCTACATTTACTGCAGAGGCCAGCTGAATGCACACGCCCAGGGAATAGGAAACCTATTTCTCCTGCAATCTCCTGGTTCTGGGGTGTAGATCCAAAGCAATCTCAGCACACTGCAATAAGAGTGATTTAGAGGTTGCCGGGTTGTTGCAGAGATCCTGCTGCACATAGATGAGGGAGAGAGTGACGGAGGGAAAGAGAGAAGGGTGGAGAGATGGAGGGATTGACGGAGTAAGAATGAGTTGAGAGGGGAAAAGAGAGAAAAAAGATGGATAAGAGAGGGCCAGATAGAGAGAGAGCACTACCCCCCCCCCCCCAGACAATAAGAAGCGAGGAGATTGGTTTGTTGGGGCTGTGTACTTGGTCAGAGCTTCATTGGTTGGTGGAGCCTGGCCGTAACATAGCAGCCCAGTGTCTGTGGAAAGGCTGACCTCTGTGGTAGGGCTGGGCTGCACCAATCACCCGACAGTTGCTAGATTTTCCTTAACCCATTCCTCCAGCTGCAACCGCAGGTTGCGACTGTGAACGGAGTATGCCTAGCACAGTCTTTACCATTGGACTGTGAACAGAGAATTCCTAGCACAGTCAATACCATTGGACAGCTGCAGTCCTGCTGGTTTTAGAGCTTCCTTAATGGTGAATTGACAAAGGAATGTGTTTAAAACACAGCCCACACCCTGGATTCCAGGTATGACAGACTAACGAACTAACATACTGGATAAATACACATAGATAGTGATGGGGCCTCTGGAGGCAATTTTATGCATTCTGGAGAGAGCAGATGTAACCAATCAAACACCTTTTTTTTAATAAACAATGACAAAAGACAATCCGGGGGGGGGGGGCAGCAGAGGGGCAGCGGGAACCATCAGGTATCGTTTTGATCAGAAACCCAAACAGGAGGGCTTTGGAAAGGGACAGCTAAGAGTCTTTTGAGCCTGGTACTCTGGAGGTGTGGGACAAGCCCAAGTTTAAAAAGATCATAGTACACACTGGTGCTATGTTCTACACTCATAGTACAACATACACTCATGTTCTACAGTCATAGTACACACTGGTGCTATGTTCTACATCGTAACCTTTGGTTGTTTCATCCTAACGCCGTTGGTGCCAACAGGAGTAACAATACCTCTGCACTCTGTACTTTCCGGTTTTGACTTTGCAACCCAAGATTTGCGGCTACGTCGGTGGCTGTGTAACCAGCTTGATGAAATCCATTTGACTGCTACATGAAGTAATGTGAATGCACTAGAACTGATGCACATCAATAAATGCGACTCACTGAAACACATTGTAAATCGACTATGGGTGCATTAGAGCACATGAGATGAATTCACTTGGAAGAGTTGGTTCTAACATAATTCTAAAAGTGTATCAAGTGAATTAAGGGTTTATGCTTAGGTATTAGGCGTTGAGTCCTATTGTTAACAGAAGAAGGTAAACAAATTGACATATTTCCAATGTCATCCAAAGGAAAGAACTAAGGAAAGTAATAAGTGTAAATAAGTAAGTAAGAGTGATTCCGGCACTGAAATCTCAAAATCTTGTGTCCACTATTCTACATTTCTCATTTTACATGTACTTATGTACACACATATCTAGAATATATAGTGATGCAAGGGAAAAGGTATTTTCTGTTGGGACATATGCAAATTCCATCACTATGTAAACATTGTAGGAAGTTTACTTCTTACATTGAAACTGGCATTTAATTGACATGTGTTTTCACATGGGACAGCATATCTGTTGTGTGTTTGAATGTGTATTTCCACGTGGGACAGCATATCTGTTGTGTGTTTGAAGGTGTATTTCCACGTGGGACAGCATATCTGTTGTGTGTTTGAACGTGTATTTCCACATGGGACAGCATATCTGTTGTGTGTTTGTACGTGTGTTTCAACGTGGGGCAGTATATCTGTTGTGTATTTGAACAATCTTGAAAAGATATGCAGGGAAATAAATCGTGGAAAAGTGCTTTCAGCGGGCCACAGCAAATTGAATAAAACATGTAGGAAATTGACTGAAACATGGATACATTTTCCTTCCGGGCCTTTCTTAAATCTATTTTTGCCCAGAACCCTATGATCCAAAAACAAAACCTTTCCATCTGCCCCAACCCCTCACATCTAACTCCAGCTCATGCACCCACATACACATACACACAGACAGAACTTTAACGAACATGTCATGACACTAACAATTAGCTCCACTCGAGAGCAGGGTCAGCTAAACCAGACACTTACCACCAGAGACCACCTCCTAGCATCACACTTAAAGAAACCTACCACCTGAGACCACCTCCTAGCATCACACTTAAAGAAACCTACCACCTGAGACCACCTCCTAGCATCACACTTAAAGAAACCTACCACCTGAGACCACCTCCTAGCATCACACTTAAAGAAACCTACCACCTGAGACCACCTCCTAGCATCACACTTAAAGAA
>JACXGK010007618.1:0-24721 GCA_016801125.1 Novumbra hubbsi
ATAAGTATTTGGTCAATAACAAAAGTTTATCTCAATACTTTGTTGTATACCCTTTGTTGGCAATGACAGAGGTCAAACGTTTTCTGTAAGTCTTCACAAGGTTGTCACACACTGTTGCTGGTATTTTGGCCCATTCCTCCATGCAGATCTCCTCTAGAGCAGTGATGTTTTGGGGCTGTTGCTGGGCAACACAGACTTTGAACTCCCTCCAAAGATTTTCTATGGGTTTGAGATCTGGAGACTGGCTAGGCCACTCCAGGACCCTGAAATGCTTCATACGAAGCCACTCCTTTGTTGCCCGGGTGGTGTGTTTGGGATCATTGTCATGCTGAAAGACCCAGCCACGTTTCATCTTCAATGCCCTAGCTGATGGAAGGAGGTTTTCACTCAAAACCTCACGATACATGGCCCCGTTTATTCTGTCCTTTACACGGATCAGTCGTCCTGGTCCCTTTGCAGAAAAACAGCCCCAAAGCATGATGTTTCCACCCCCATGTTTCACAGTAGGTATGGTGTTCTTGGGATGCATTTAGCATTCTTTGTCCTCCAAACACGACAAGTTGAGTTTTTACCAAAAAGTTATATTTTGGTTTCATCTTACCATATGACATTCTCCCAATCTTCTTCTGGATCATCCAAATGCACTCTAGCGAACTTCAGACGGGCCTCGACATGTACTAGCTTCAGCAGGGGGACAAATCTTGCTTGTTTGTAGGTGACCAAATACTTATTTTCCACCATAATTTGCAAATAAATTCATAAAAAATCCTACAATGTGATCTTCTGGATTCTTTTTCTCATTTTGTCTGTCATAGTTGAAGTGTACCTGTGATGAAAATTACAAGCCTCTCTCATCTTTTTCAGTGGGAGAACTTGCACAATTGATGGCTGACTAAATACTTTTTTGCCCCACTGTACATGCCTAGATTTCGCCTTAACCCAGCCATTTTGTCAGTTGTTATGGCTCGTCAGTTCCCTTACCGTTAGGGACTCCTCATTACTGCCAATCGCTAGCAACCTTTTCTCAAGATTATAAGACATCATGGCAAATTATTTGTGTACAACCCTAAAACTTTAAATGAAATGTTATGCTTATGCTGGCCCACAGCTGGCTGAAGAAGTCTTTGCTTATAATAACAGTCTCATGAAAGGCTCTTACCTTGACGCTTGTGGTTGACTTACTGGTCTCAATATTACAACAGCCATCAGTGCTTTTAACCTTTTCAGAAAGGCTTCACATTTCACCATGCCATGCCCGGTGTGAGCTGTCAGAGTCAGGCTGAAAAGAGTCTGAATACCCATTGTAGTAAAGGTCAGGAAAAAGGTTTGGAGAATCTGTTGTGCACCTCACTTTTTGACAGGCTGTACGACTTCAGTTAAGTTACATTCACATCCGAGTTTCCTTGTGAGGTTTATTCCACGTACTGAATAGAGAATGGGTCGTGTTTCACACATTTTTCTTGTTTTCTGCAAATGTTTGGGACCGTAGAACTCGGTAAATGGGCCTTTGATTTGTTCCCACTGTCCTTCTCTAACCTTGATCTTTGTTTTTTACAGGGTTTTAGTCCTTTTTCCCCTCTAACACAATTGTGTCTTTGTTATTTGAGTTCATTTCTGAACTGTATTGACTGCCATAAAGTTAGATGCTTGATTTGCTGTAATGTGTCTATGAACATGAAAACTATAATCATGTCATTCGCATGCACACAACCAGCTGAAACTTAAAATAACATTCAGATCAGTGTTATGCAGCTTTTTTTAATTTGTTTTTCTCTTCATGCAAAAATCATGTGGCAATATTGATGTACGTAAGTGACCTTATCCCATGGTTTGCTGTCTTTCTCTGATAAAGATAGGTCCAGAAATGTGAACTAAGCAAAAGATTCCTATGATTGATACCACAACTGTATAATTATATTTAAATATCTTCCATATCAATTATCTTGCCCCTATACTGCCCAATATGTCATTATTTGGAACAGCCTAGCTACTTAATGGGCACATTGTGTTTGTAATGTAATGAGCACAATTGTTCATTAGTGGTGTCTGGGGTTTTGTAATGCTCCACTAATGTATGTGTCTGTTGCCCCTCTCTCTTTCCTCTGTAGGAGGTGAATTAGTGTTGCCTATAATAACAGTGGATTCCCTTGAGCCCCCGTCCATCGCCACCCGTTTCCCTCCTCTCCCCGCTCCTCCTCCTACCTCCCTGTCCCCCCTCGAGACTACCAAAGAGACCCTGATGCTGTCCAAACCTCACCCCTCCTGCCCCCCGGACCAGGAGGACTGCGGGGACCCTGTGGAGGTCTCGGCCTTCGGTTCGGGGGAGATGACGGAATCCGATGATGAGGACTTTTACAAAAACTCTCCCCTGGTCACCGACAGGACAGTCCTGCCCCCTCCGCCCCCCGCAGCCGGCGAGGGCGGGGCCCAGAAACCCCCTAAATCCCGCCCCCCCCTTGCTCCCACCACCAACCCCGACCAGCTCCACATCCCCGCGGGTAAAATGAACACGCGTGACCAGGTGCTTCTGCCCCCCCCAGCCCCTCCGTCCTCGCGGAATACGCCGGGATTAACGTACCCCCCCAATTTCCCCCATGTGCCCACAGCGGACCCTACGGCCCCCGGAGAGAAGGTCATGCACCCCGGGCTGGTGGATAGGATCGGGGAGTCCAGTAGCACCACGGGCATGGTGGTGGGCATCGTGGCGGCCGCCGCCCTCTGCATCCTCATCCTTCTCTACGCCATGTACAAGTACCGCAACCGCGACGAAGGCTCCTACCAGACGGACCAGGGGCACAACTTCATCAACAACCCGGTCGCCGAGGGCAACGGGGCCATGGTCAAACTGGAGAAGACGCCAAGCACGCCGACGGGCGCTGTGGCCAAGACCGTCACCAAGGGCAAGAAGAACAAAGACAAGGAGTACTACGTCTAGGAGGGAGCGGAGGTCCCCGGGCGTGAGGGAGATAGGCTCAAGGCAGATCATGAAAACACAGTTTCCCCTTCCGGTCGATCCCCTAGATAAGTGTCCCAAACGTATAGTCTTGTGTTTACATTTGCACCTCAATACGAAAAAAAAGTAAAAAAACGAAAAATGAAGAAAATTGCCAGCATCATTCCCAACGCTCCTGGTGAATGATACCTTCAGAGGTCAACATCTCAAATGCTGATGTTGATTTTTCCTACCATTCCCACGGGATCAGAACCATATCCATGTAAGTGTATAAAGCAGCCCGATCTACCAACTGGTTGGCTGTGGTACATTGTGAAAACGGAGACTGTGGTAATAATGAAAGAGGGAAGCCAGCGCGTCTCCAGTCTCAATGTGTTCACAGCAACGTGACGGTGTTTCAGTTCATGCCCAAAGATGATTTTGGTGAAGCACAGATCAACGTCGTTGAGTTTACTTGCTTAAACGAAAACCATATCCATTGGAGGTTAGGTGACCTTTCTGGTACGCAGACTAGCTCGTTTCGTGTTGTCCCACGTTAACGCATTTCCGCGGTCTATCTCTCTGGTTGCTCGTGGTGGTGGGTCGCTGGTTGGATATTATTGAACCGTGTAATAAGCATGACGTATTTCTTTCCTAATGGAAAATACAGGTTTTCAAAGGGAATACACAGTTCACAGTCCAATTAAGTCTACAAACCTCTAGTTGGATGAATTAGATGAGCTGGATTCTCAAGGAGAGATCTGCACGATCTACAGTGTTTCATTCCATCCAGCAAGAAGTTCCTCAAGCTTCTCTAATCTTCAAAAAAGCTAAAGGCTACTGTAGCAAAGATATTGCTCTGTAAACATATTTGTATATGTATAGACACTTATGGGATATAAAAAAAAGAATGGCTTCTGCGTTTGTCTCCTGGAGGGGAACAGACATGGAAAAGACATTTATTGTGAGGTGCTTTGCCCCAACGGTCAGCACTGTCAACACTCCAGCCAGATCCCCTTTGTGGAGAAGTAGTCAGTGAATATGAAAAGGGAGCTTCAGGACACCTTTTTAAGACCTTTTTTGGAGGTCCCTGAGGAGAGGAGGGACATGCCTCACCTTGTGTCAAAAGGCCAACTGTCTCATTCCTTCTTCAAATGGACACACAAAAAGAAATGGAAAGGCAAAAACAGTAGAAGAAAATCTCTTAGAGAGAAAAACTGTGTTTCCTTTGAAAGCAAACCGAACATGCATTCTGGTTTTTCTACCCATGACTAAAAGACTATTGTCAGATGGATTATTGAAAGGTTGTGAATTGTATAGCTATTTGTCAGATATTTCGATGTTTTACTTGTTACCATTCCTACAGTTCGTTTTTTTGTGTTGCCAAATAAAAAAAAAGCATTTTGTCTACGACAAGACATCATTATCTCATTTAATTTGGGGATTTGTGTCCTCATTGTCAGTATTTATTTTTTTCGGTGTTTTCATTATGGACAAGGTTAGTAATTGTAAGTAACCGTATCAATACAAAACACAAAAATACATGCACTCTTTTTTTGGGTGGGAGGCCTTCTTGTTTTGTTTGACTTTTTTTGTTTTCTGTTCACTGACTGACCCGAAAGTCTTCACTTTGTCATTCTATCGGTTGTATTACGTTGACATTATCATCCGTGATTTCCTCTCGTCATTTTTTTATGAAGTGCCATTTAACATAGACTGCTCAGAGTATATCCCTGTCCTCACTCAATGATATTGTAGTGTGTTCCTGTGAAATCAATCTTAATTATGTGTACAGTACATTGACAGAGGGGAAATACACTTGGTAATATACTTCGTACCCTCCTGACTTGTGTGGCTTTTTTGTGAAAAGAAATGAATGGGTGGCCCTACACAATCGGCAGAACTACACAGCCAACATGAATAATACTTCTTTATGGGTTCCTTTAAATAAATGCCCTGTATTCACTGGTGGTGGTGGTAAGTGCGCTGGCTAATTCACATATCCCACTATCTGAACTCATTCACGGGTCAATGGCTTGCTCTGAGACAAACCGGTCAAACACTGGTCAGACATGCTACCTGCTGGCCCATTTATTCAATAAATATTTCCATACACCCTAGCATAACATATAGACCTACCACTGAGAAGATACAGTCTAAACATATAGACCTACCACTGAGTAGAGGCAGTCTAAACATATAGACCTACCACTGAGTAGAGACAGTCTAAACATATAGACCTACCATTGAGTAGAGACAGCCTAAACATGTAGACCAGGGGTCTCAAACCGGTTCCACGGAGGGCTGAGTGTCTGCAGGTTTTCACTCTCACCTTGTACTTCATTGATTAATTATGTCACTGATTGGTTAGGTCTACCCTCATTTGGTTATTTAGGTCTGAACCTAGAACCAATTTACAGGAAAAAACTAAAACCTGCAGACACTCGACCCTCCGTGGAACCGGTTTGAGACTCCTGATGTAGACCTACCACTGAGTAGAGACAGTCTAAACATATAGACCTACCACTGAGTAGAGGCAGTCTAAACATATAGACCTACCACTGAGTAGAGACAGTCTAAACATATAGACCTACCACTGAGTAGAGGCAGTCTAAACATATAGACCTACCACTGAGTAGAGGCAGTCCAAACATATAGACTTACCACTGAGTAGAGACAGTCTAAACATATAGACCTACCACTGAGTAGAGGCAGTCTAAACATATAGACCTACCACTGAGTAGAGACAGTCTAAACATTTAGACCTACCACTGAGTAGAGACAGTCTAAACATTTAGACCTACCACTGATTAGAGACAGTCTAAACATATAGACCTACCACTGAGTAGAGACAGTCTAAACATGTAGACCAGGGGTCTCAATACGGTTCCACGGAGGGCCGAGTGTCTGCATGTTTTCACTCTCACCTTGTACTTGATTGATTAATTATGTCACTGATTGGTTAGGTCTACCCTCATCTGGTTATTTAGGTCTGAACCTGGAACCAATTTACAGGAAAAAACTAAAACCTGCAGACACTCGACCCTCCGTGGAACCGGTTTGAGACCCCTGATGTAGACCTACCACTGAGTAGAAGCAGTCTAAACATATAGACCTACCACTGAGTAGAGACAGTCTAAACATATAGACCTACCACTGAGTAGAAGCAGTCTAAACATATAGACCTACCACTGAGTAGAGACAGTCTAAACATATAGGCCTACCACTGAGTAGAGACAGTCTGAACATATAGACCTACCACTGAGTAGAGACAGTCTAAACCATTGCATCCACATTTCATCATCGCTTCCAGTGAAGGCCTGGGACTTCGCCTTAAGGCATGGAAGAGTGCCTTCTGTGTCTCTGAATGCTATAGAACAGTCAGGGAGAAGTTTGCTGATTTGAGAAATTTTTCAGCATATCATACCATACGACATGTGTACATGTATGTCATATCACAGTGATAATGACAATTGCAGACGATGCTATTACAAAAATAACTGGAACATGGGTCACTTTTCTGCTGCACATGCATGAAACCCAAGTGGAAAAAATATTGGTTCCATATAGTATCCAGGTTCTACATGGTGCCTATTTGGGTTCTACCAGAAACCAAAATAGTTCTCTCAATAGCCTAAAAAAGGGTCTCATACAGGGACAGATATTTTTTCAGAAGTGTGTAAAGATTTAAGAACATCTGAAGTAAAGTAAGTGCTATAAAACAGGAAAATGGCTGCACACGTACAAATTACATATCAAAATATATACAGTTCTGCTTGAAAGTGTGTGGAAAAGATTCTGATGAATAGATACAAGAGATTGGTCATGATCAGTTGGGCGTTACCATACAGGTACAGGTTGATGCAAAACACACCACTGTGCTTTAACAATAAGAACACTAAATCAAAATGGCATTCATGGGGAGAAGCCTCTGCTGTAAAAAAAAAAAATGCCCATCCTAACTTTGCCAGCGTTAAGATGACCAGCTGGACAAACTTAAAGGTTCCTGAAAGTCCATTCTCTGGACATATGTGTCCAAAATGTACTTTTTTATTCACAATCAAAATCACTGTTTGTCCAAATCCCAAAACTGCCTACCACCAAAATAAAACTCCCAACAGTCATGCTTGGTCAAGATCTGGGGCTACTTTTCTTTTTCTTATTACATTATAAAGGGAACCATGAATTCAGAGGTATACAAGGAGACTTTGTCAAGGAGCTAAAGCAGGGCCAAATATGGGTCTGTCAACAGACAACGACCCAAAGCATTCAAGCAAAACTACCAAAGAATGTCTTAGGAGAAAGATTTGTGTTTTGGATTAGCCACATTAAAGTCCTGACCGTAATCCAATCAAAATGGTTGCACCTGAAGCAGGCAGTACACAAGAAAGTGGGCAAAAGAAGAGTGGGCAAAAGAAGAGTGGGCAAAAGAAGAGTGGGCCAAAGAAGAGTGGGCAAAAGAAGAGTGGACAAAGCCAACTGACTGGCTGGAGGACATGTTTACTCCAGGATATGCTACTAATAAGTACCTATCAGGAGCCACAAGCTGTTGAATGAAGGGGTTCACATATATTTTGTAAATATGAAATATAACTTTGTTATTTAATGAACCCCTTTTTTTCAATACAAATTGAAAGGTATAAACATTTTTGTGGTTTTGGTTTTTGGTTTATTTTACTAATTGACTGAAATCACATACTTTAAACTGTATACAGTCATGTGACACCCAATGACATATTTAGTTATTTTTTAAATATATGGACAAATCAATATTTGATCTTCTTGTAAACAATATCTATAGATGACGGTAATCAAATTGAACCAGAAACAATTGGAGCTGAAGCAGATGTGGGCTATGCAACATGACAGTGACCCAAAACATTCCAGTAAATCCGTCAAGTAATGACTCAAAAAAAGAAATGAATAGTTCTGGATTGGCCAAATCTGGATCATAATCCTGTTGAGATGCTATGGGGTGATTTGAAATGGGCTGTGCACACATCTGAAAATATTCTGTATGGAGGAGTGGGGAAAACTTTCTCCCAGTCGATGTCAGAGACTGTTTAAAAGTTATAGGAAATGTCTTATTGAAGTTATTTCAGCCAAAGGAGGCAATAACAGCTATACCTTTATCTATAGATATTGTTGCCCATATTTCTTAAGGGGTGTCTTAATTTGTTTACATAACTGTACACATGCCACGCTTAAGGGTTGGAGGTCCCTTAGAAATGTTTTTGCTTTCAAACAAAAATAAAACGTTTTATATATAAAAATAACATCATATTGATCAGAAATACAGTGTAGACATTGTTAATGTTGTAAATGACTATTGTAGCTGCTCATTTTTATTGGAATATCTACATAGGGTGATCATCAGCCACAACTATTTCTGTGTTCCAATGGCGCGTTGTGTTTGTTTATTCTAGGTTATCATTTTAAATGGCTAATTAATCATTAAAACCCCATTTGTAATTATGTCAGCACAGCTGAAATCTGCTGTGCTGATTAAAGAAGCAATCAAACTAATCATCTTTAGACTAGTTGAGTATCTGCAATTGTGGGTTTGATAAAAGGCTCAAAATGACAAGAAACAAACTTTCTTTCCAAAACTCGTTTTGAGAAATGAATGCTATGAATGCACCCTTCACAAAACAGCATAAAGTGGCTCAAACCAGAGTAGAAAGAGGAGTGGGAGGCCACAGTGCACAACTGAGCAAGAAGACAAATACATTAGATTGTATAGTTAGAGAAACAGATGACTCATTTGTCCTCAACTGGCAGCGCCATTAAATAAAACACCCGTATCAGCATAAACAATGAAAAGGCAACCCAGGAATGCTGGTCTACGAGGCACAGTTGCAAAGACAAAGATTTATCTCAGACAATCCAATAAAAATAAAAGATAAAGGTGGGTAAAAGGACAACAACACTGGACACGTGAAGATTGGAAAACAGGTTTATGGAAAAACAAATTTTTGCAAGGCTACAATTTCTACAAATGGAGAATTCTTTGACAATCGCTTGAAGGACAATTATTACTACAATAAAAAAAAAAACATTATTTCTAAACCATATCAATGACTTTCAATGTCATATCAATGACTTTATTTCATGTATGTTTTCATGGAAAAGAAGGTGTCCCGGCCGTAGTGGGTGTTAGAACCAAACGCATCAATAGTGACAGCGGCCACAAACTGAGGCACAGGCACAAACAATAAACCACAACGGGTTCTGGACAAACATTAACCCTAAGTAGGCTCCCCAATCAGAGACAACTGACAGCAGCTGTCTTCGATTGGGGACCCCTGAACAGCAGCACACGGCACGTCCTGGCTGTGAGCCCGAGGCACAAAAGAGGGCCAGGGGCCCCCAGCCAGGACGTGACAGAAGGACATTTTTAAGGGACCCCAAACTTTTGAACCATTGTTCAGTTGCGCTCCTGAACCATGTTTATCTTCTGATTGACAGCAGCAGGAACTGCCCAATGCTCCAGCAATGACCTTTTTTACTTTACTGCAGTTTTGTGTCGTATTGTGTTATTGTTGTGTAGTATTGTGTATTATTGTGAGTAAATGTCTTGAAATGCAGGCAGCATAAATCCAATGGCACATTGATATGACTTCACGACTCTCTGAAGAGCCATTTGACCGTAGGCGGGTCAATCTCTGTCCCGGCAGCCTGACAGTATGCTGTCAATGGTGCATTTGTAAATGTGTGTGAGGCTCTTCCAGAACAAGTTATAAAGTATATGTTGTAGAATAGTAGTGTACAGTATATACATCAAAACAATGTCTTTACACATGGAATCTTGAAGTAACCAAAAAGGTTACTACACAGTCTTTGTATTTGATGAACCTGATTCATTTCAATTAACAACCTTGTTAAAAGTGTATTTCCTTAATTTATTAACACAATCAGTCCATCATAACTTAAAGACAAGAAAGTCAGACAATACAGAAAAATAACTTTGAAAGCAAAAACAATCAAATGCTATGATGAAGGCTCTCATGAGAATATGGCCAAGAGTTTCTACTGCTGAGGAAAAGTTCATTCGAGTCACAAGCCTTAGGAATTGCCGCCCAAATAAATGCTTCACAGAGCTAAAGTACGTGACACATCTCAACTTCAACTGTTCAAAAGAGACTGCTTGATTCAGGCCTTTATGGTCAGATTCTGCAAAGAAACCTCTACTGAAAGACACCAATGAGAAGAGACTTGCTTTTGGAAGACACACAAGAAATTGATATTAAACAAGTGGAAATCTGTTCTTTAGTCAGACAAGTACGACAAACACAATGTTGCTTTGTGAAATGGAGTAGGTGGATGGATGATATCAGTGTAGTTCCCAGCGTGAAGCATGGAGAAGATGATGGTGTTGGGGTGCTTTGCAGGTCACAGTGTCTGATTTCTTTATAATTCTAGGCTCACTCCAACAGCTTGGCTACCACAGCCTTCTGCAGCGATATGCCATTCCATCTGCTTTGAATTTAGTATAACTATTAATAATCACCCAACCTCAATCCAATTGAGATGGTTTGGGATGTGGTAGCAAGTGCTTAGCATATTTTGGAGAAACATTCCAGGTAACTAGCTAATGAAGCTGGTTGAGAGAATGCCAAGAGTATGAAATGCTGTCAGCAAAGCAAAGGATGGCTACTTTGAAGAATGTAAACTATAAATGTATTTTAATTCGTTTACACATTTTTAGATTACTACATCATTCATTTAGTTATTTCATAGTTTTTCTTAGATTTGGAGGAAGTGTCTCCTTACTGTAAGTTCTCCCTATATGCAGTGTCATGTGGGTGAAACAGGAGTACCTGGAGAGGCAAGCAACCTTGGTAGGGATGCAGTGCTGAGGCTTTGAAGACCCAGTTACACAGCCCCGAGCCCAGTCCCAAGGCTTCAAAGATTCCTGACAAGCATGAAGTGCATTATTGTGTAGAAAGCCTTAGCTGTAGCTGATAAACAGCATTCTTACATAGATGTTCCTCTTGTACGGGTGAGATGGTGGCAGGGAACGTGTGGAAATGGCTGATTCTGGCTCTGTTGGGCAGCATCCAAAATGCAATGTGTCCAGGAAGGCATGTACTATGAAAAGGTTTCGGTGGGTTCTTTGATTCTTTTCTAACCGGAGAACCACAGTTATTGTACGGTTCAGTCATTGAGCAGTCACTCTTATACAACTGGACATCCATAGTTGCAGCAATTCATCTAGAGAGAACAGCCCTGAAATACTTTCAAAACGAAAACGATGCTATTTAACATACTAAATAACTCAATGAACAGAGCAGCTGCTGCAGTCTAATCCTGTGCTGGAAGCCTTCCGGAATGCCAAAACCATGAGAAATTCACACTCAGATTTCAGATTTAGAATACATATACATTTCAGGACTATGTCTTCTTAGTCAGTAAATACATGGACAATGTCTTCTTAATTAGTAAATACATAGATGTCTTTTTAATCAGTCTCATTCTATGTCATTTAGCTGAATCATGATGTCCATCACTATTGTCTAAGTATCTTTATTATTATCAGGGTTTCTGCAGGTTTCAGCAAGTTAAAAGTAATTCATTACTTTTTTACTAGGTTCCTCTGTGTGCCACAGAGCTAAAATGCAATCACAAACAACACATCATTGTTTGCATCAACTCCTTACAATGGTAAATACTTTTTACAGACCTTTAAAAAGAGAAAAAAGACAATTTGAGACTTTTCAAGAGAAGGCCGTTTAAGGACCTTTATTATGTAGTTATTATGTTGTTATTAACACAAAGCTATTTGGTTTTAGTTCTTCAGCAGTCTTCTTCTCCTGCTCTCAGTGGATTGCCTCCAGCATCAGATTCTGAAACGCATCCTTCAAAATTAATAAAGTAGTTTATTGGTTCTGCACACAGATTAGCAAAAGGTATAGCAGGTGCAGTTAAATCCTTATGCTAATAGCAACAGGCCATACCATGTCTAACATATAACCTTCCAAATGGATATACCTTTTAACGTCCTTTTTATGTGTTGTTGTTGGTTCTGGAAAATTAAATAATGTCTTCTGAACAGTGGTGGATCGTGCTAGCGGAGTTACTGTAGATGGTTGTTCAATGGATGAGGCAAGCCCAACACAAAAATATGTATCCTGCACAGTTAATGCATCTACAAGTTATTTCATACCTTGTATTTGAAGTTTAAGCTTATAGATCTCTACACTGATATATTAAACAATCCTACAAGTATTTCCTTTAGATTAGATAAAATCATGTATTGCTTACATGGTTTGCCTCTTCAATCAGATTACATTAAATTACCACTTCCATTTGGATAAATAAAAAATACACCGCTCAAAACAAATAAGGGAACACGTAATCATCACACTTTAACGCCAAGAAAATGACACTTTAGGGATATTAATCTGTCCAGTTAGGAAGCATAAGTGGTTGTGGATCAACATCCCCTGTTTTTGTGCAAATTAAAGTGAGCACTGGAGAGCCCATAGCAAGACAACTCAAAAAGAGTGAATGTTTTTGGGGGCCACAGACAATTGCTTTCTCCTTATCCTTCCTGAATGATTATTTTTCACTTTTGAATGTTGCTAGTCACTTGTAGCATGAGTCAGTACCTGCAGCCCATTCATGTTGCAAGAAGGTTAGCTGTGTCTTCCAGTACAGTCTCAAGAGCATGGAGGAGATCCCAGGACAGGTTGTTACAAGAGGAGCTGTACAGGGCCTTAGAAGGGCATCAACCCAGCAGCAGGACCAGTATCTTCTCCTTTGTGTGAGGAACAGAAGCACTGCCAAAACCCTCAAATGACCTCCAATTATACGTCCTTCAAGGGAATCCAGCCTTATTCATATAATTTCATTAGGTTGTAGAACACATTGGGAGGTCTTAAAACATTCCTCCAGAGAGAATCTTTCCAGAGCCTTGATGTCCTTCAATCTGCTCTTATGGACTGCCTTCCTCAATGCCATATGATTCATGTCAAGAGACTTAGATGGCCATTGCTGAATGTTGATGTTTTAGCCAATTTACTGTTATTTGTGGATTTTGTGAGCTTAGAGTCATTGTTTTGATAGAATTACGGCTTGCGGACAAATGTCAGCCCATTGGCACAAGCAACTAAGTTTTTCATTACTTGGTACTTTTCGGTACTTGGTTTTGAGTTGAGTTCATGCCATTGACATTTACAGCCCCTGGTAAAATGGAAGGAAAACATCAAAGATAAAGACATCAAAGATCAGGAACACATTTAATAGTAATTCTGCATGCGCATCCTTATTATGGTGTTCTTTTACCTGGATAACAGCACCCATAGCAATAGAAACCCACGTCCCAATGCCATCCAACGAACTCAATGCACATAAATGTGTCGGTTACCCCTAGAAAGTACTTTTTGGCAACCCTTCCAAGTAGGCTATTGGCATGAAAGTAGTGTCTAATTGTAAATGTGGGCACTTAGTGACACCAAGCTGAGATCTAGTCCTGTACCTCATTTTTGCCTCCTGAACATTTCTCCTCACTATGGGTAGAAGTATTAGTTATAAAGTGATTTCCTTTAGGTTTTTGGGTACACATTGCCTGATTCATGAATGTCAACCATTTCCTTCTTTTTATTTGAGGAATCATTAAATCTTATTGGGAATCATAGATGCTGCATCCTCGACTAAAGAGGAGAGGGTCCATCCGGCTTCTTTTCAGCGCACAGTTCAAAAGCCTGCACCAGTGATGGTATGGGGGTGCATCAGTGCACATGGCAATGGCAACTTGCACATCTGTGCAGGAATTATTAATTCTGCACAATATATAGGTTTTAGAGCAACATATGCTGCCATCCAGTCGTTTTCATTTCCTTTGCTTATTTCAGCAAGAGAACGACCACAATCTGCATGTATTACAACATGGCCCGGTAGTAAGTCTGGGCGCTAAACTGGCCTGACCTTGTACCAAACGGGTTGTTGGCATCAAATTCAAAATGCGTATGTATTTTTCCAAAAACAAAATATCTTATGTTGTCTTGGCCTATTTTTAATTAAACAGATATATAATTTGCACATCATTGCAAACTGTTTTATTTGTATTGTATAGCTAATTGTTGGTCTTTCTTACATTTTACACTGATTTTTAGCTCATATTAATCAAGGGGGGAAATCATTTTGGACCTGACAGGTACACTGGACCAGTGGAATCTGAGCTTTATGACTGCCATCGACCAGCTTGATAAAATGCACAGCCAATAGCATATTGGAATGAGAACAGTGCCACCTGCTGACCAAAACAAAAAGTTGGTTGTTATTCACTACTCTCCCACTCAGTGACAGGTTGTCTTGGAAACCCCAGATCTCCGGCTAGAGTGGAGCTCTCCATCCTGTTGTTGCTAAGAAATAGTCTGGCATTGCTCTGAAAATCTGAGAAAGTTGTTTACATCTGACAAACAGAACTTAAAGGTTACTTCCTTGGGGGCCAGAAGGAAATCCAGAAAATTCTTGAACAGCCTCTGGGAGAGTCATTTGGCATTAAAGTACACACCTCAACCATAAGAGTCTTACAAATAATTGACAGGATAATTCTTTACGCAATATAATCTAAAACATGTATTACATGTATTATATTACATGTATCACATTACAGTATAAATAAATTGCATTTGATGCAATTCTATTTGTGATGTGTAATCAAACAAGCAATGAACCAAAATGCAGGAAGCCAATGCACAGCATGTTTTTAATGGACAACTAAAAGGTCCACAAACCTCAACAGACAAGGTAGAAAAATACAGGATAAACGTGCTTAATACAGGCAATCCTAATACAGCAATCCAGACTTAAATAACGACACGGCATAGGAATCGTCTGTACATGTGAGCACACGTAACTGTAACAATAACACACGAGACACAAAGGGGCTTAAATACCCAGCTGAGTGGGAACAGGTGCAAGGGATTAGGGAAGGGTGCCTTCACAGGACATTGGAAACAGGACAAACATACACGATGGCCACTAGAAGGCCGGCGACGTCGAACGCGGGGTGGCACACGACAGGAGGAAGTTCCGCCACCAGGGGGCGACGTGACACTACAAAAAAAAGGCTTGTCGTAAAATAATAATCGGGTCATTAATCTAAATCAGATAATATGGACATGGCCGTGTGAAGATTTCGTTTTAATTATAATTCATTATCATGATAATTTGATTTACTGAATTAAAAACCATGTATATTTGTTGATATTGGGGATTTACTAAAACTGCTGATTTTAAGCCTTTCACACGTAGCTATTCAATTTACTAGCTACTACATTATCTACGTAAACAGAGCTACTGCATTTAGCTAACTACTGTTGATGGCTAGCCAACTAACTGAAATATCAGAACAGTACAATACAGTATTTTATTTGCCATACCGCCAAGACCCTGGTTTTCTTTCGGGGAAGGTGAAAATAAGGAAAGGTTGCAGGAGTTAATGGACGTTTAAAAAGTTTCGTATGTCTGTCATCTCTGTCTGTGACCGATTGTTGCCACCAGCACCCGCTTACTCGAACTAGGCGAGGTTGGGAAGTTCTACATCGTCAATGTATTAGCGTGACCGCAGATGAGCGGAATTATCTGTTCCACAGATGAGGGCCCACTTGCAAGGCAAATCGCGCAGGCGAACATAATGAACATACTTCGGATGGCTGTGCAATGCTGGGAACGCGGTTATGAGTAGGTAAACATAAATGAATTAAATAAAAAGATGCGTCGTTTACCCTCCAATACAACTCTGGTGTACAAGGAAAAGCACGCAAAGTAGCTTACGTCTAAATAAAATGAATGGCATATCTTGTAAGAAATAATCTTTAATATAATTACTCCAGTAAAAAAAATGTATATACGGACAACCCCAGAAAAGCATAAAAGATGCATTCAGGGACTTCTGGCTACTGGTTGTAGAACTTGTGCTATCGAACCAAAACGTGTCCCCATACAACTTTGTACTATGTCTTTTATGTGCCAATATGTTCCCCTTAAAGTCCAAACCACTCACCTAAAACTTACTATTTCATAGCTAACAGAAGTATTACACATCTTTCCAAAAATGGGACAACATTTGTAATTCGCAAGTCCCAGTCTGCAAGTTATGCAGTGCTCATTTTGTTTTAACAACATTATTTTGTTTCATTTCTTTGGGTTTATTTACATACGAATATTTATATTTTTTAATATAGTGCAAAAATGAACTGCTCGGATAGATAGCTTTCAGCAATTGTAACTACTTGCCAAACCGATAACCCCAAATAGGTCTTTAAAATTAACATGGAATTTCCTTCTCTTCCTGTGTAGCTAGGTGGTTGACTGTTTACTTCCGGTGTGACTGACGGGCGAATGAATATCGCAGCTAGTAAGCTAAAGAAGAGGTGTTTTTTTAAGATAGCTAGTAAACGAACACATGATAAAGGCAATCACGTAAACCTGTACAAAGTTAACCATCAAGTAGATACCCGCTGTCGTTAAAAAGAAGAAAATGCGTTATCGGAGAACAATGACAGGCAGTGTGGTAAGCTAGCTTGCTAGCTAGCCAACTCAACTATCTTGCTACTATCCTACTGAAGCAACCATCGTTACTGGGAAAATCAAAAATTCTTACGTTGCTGCTCAACCCGGAAGAGCCCAGCAGCGTTATTTTAGCTAGTAAGGGAATCGTAAATAAGCAATTTATTATAGTTCTCACGGGAGGTAAATCATTTATATTCGCTTGCTAGCTAGCCAGCCAAACATATCGTCTAAATTCTTACTGCAACTGTTGGCTGTTTTATTTGTTTGGTTTGTGTGGCCTATCTACTACTACCTAGTTTGCCAATCAAACGCTTTATTAGCGTTAATGTTAGTGAACGGAAATGGCTAGTCAACTTCTGTTCTAAACAATGATATTGCCAGAACACCATTGGTTAATCTGACAGACATTATAATGCATAGTTTTTAGGTATTATTTTGGAATAAGCGTAGTAACGGTAGCTAAGTATCCATGGTTGGCAGATAGCAACTGTCAGTATAGCTAGATATAGCTAATAGCTATAGCTATTTAGTTCTAAGTTACAGACTGCAAGCTAATTATTTTCTGTTGACAAATCCGCTAGTTATGTAAGTCAGTTTGTCTTTTGTAAGGTGCGTTTTTTGACAACAAAGGTATACATGTAATTATGACAGTTATTTGCAATAGTTAGATTATTAACATGTAGGCAGTTGCTAGCCAGTATTACCTAGCCAGCTTTAGCCAGTGTCTATTGGTTTGTGGGTGACATTTGTCTGATCCAACCGGGTAGTAACATGCATATCTATGGAGTGTCATTGCAAATGTTCTTTTAATCCAATCTCTCAGAATGCATAGCTTTCAATCTCACGAGTTTTAGGACTCCGAATACATATCTGAAGTGAAACCCTGAATTGAAGTGAAACTCTCCTACAGCTTTATAATTAGGGCCATTATTCTAATTATATGTGACTTTCAACCAGTGTACAGTGTCTCGCTCTGAAGGATGTTATCAGGAACTACTTCTAATTTATTGAAGTTTGGCCCAGAATGCTGGAAATGTGTGAAGAAACCATCCAAAGCTGTTTTTCTTCCAGATGATAGTTATTTAATCAGTAGGTTATCACCAGTGTGCCAAAAAGTCAGTGTCCGGATAGACAAACAAGGATTACTTTTTTACCAGAACTGCACAGCAAAGATGTCCAGTCTGGAACAAGAACATGCAGACTCTTGAGTTACAAAAAGGACTATAAACCAGGCTGTAAATAAGAGCCCTCTTCATCTGACTGATATAGTTTTGTCCTTGATGGAGGTGCTATTGTAGAGGTCTGACAGGGTGGCTACAACTGGACCATTTGGAGCTCCAGCCATAGAGGAAGCCTTGGAACCCTGGGTTGGCTGCTCTGAGGAGGGCGATGGGTTCCCAAGCTCTTCAGATACTGAGGCAGGGGGTGTGGGCTTCACTCACAGGTGGTTGGTATGTGGACCCCCACCAGACCACATTCTCAAACTGCTTCCACCTGTACCTCTGGATCTTTCTTCTGGCCTTCCCCTTCTTGCTGTACATGGTGAGTCTATATGGATGTGAGAATGTGTACCAACTCTGTTCGGGTGAAACAGCCTGTTTTCTCACAGTGTTTTGTCATGTTGGTTAATAATGAAGAATACTGTGTATAAACTAGGTCTCAATTGTGTCCTCTCAAGCTGTCGTTATCTAGGAGTGGTTTCTCAATGTCCCTGATATTAGGTACAATATTTCCATTTCTTGATCTAGGTGGACTGGTTTAGTCCTTTTATTGATGTAGAGGACAAGGGTTTTTCCCTTATCTCGTGGGTAAGACTATTTTACTTCCAGCTGTGGACTCACTCTTTCTCTTCCGCCTCTGGTGCCTGGTCCTTCTCTGCCAGTCTCTCCCCCCCAGCCTGGTCTTGGCTGGTGTGTACTGTGCTGTGGTGGCGGCCTTCTTCACAGCCATAAAAGCAGTGAATTTCCGCCTCCATGCCATGTTCGACCTGGGTGAGATAGTGGAGAAGAGGCAAGCCTCGCTCATAACCGATGCCCCGCGGCTCGAGGAAGGCGATGACGGGTCAGGAGGCCACGATGGGAACCAGCACAGGTACGGCCGGAGATTGTCCAAATCCCGAGTGAAGAGGCTTATTCGGGGGGGATGTTTTAGTGCTGTAATTTGACATGATTGTGGACAGATTCAAGCAGTATGTTATTTTATTGTTATGCTTTTCTGTCAGGGATAGTAATGTCGGTGTGGAGATGACTGTGTTCAGAAAGGTCAACTCAACGCCCCCTGTTCGCTGTAGCTCCCAGCATTCTCTCTTTGGACTTAACCAGGTCTCGGTGAGGGAGAAAATGAACATACTCTTAACTACATTTGGGAAAGTGCACACATCATCCAGAGGAACAGTAGCTGGATGTTCAATTCCCAGAAGCAAAACGTAGTACAACTTGTTTTTTCTCTTCTCAGGAGTTCTTGCCACAGCTTGATGACAGTGGGGGATCCAAGGGTAGGTCTTTAATATAATCCGCTCCGTCCCCGGCGGTGTGGTTGCTAAGACACGTGTGAGAGGCGGTGTGGTTGCTAAGACACGTGTGACAGGCGGTGTGGTTGCTAAGACACGTGTGACAGGCGGTGTGGTTGCTAAGACACGTGTGACAGGCGGTGTGGTTGCTAAGACACGTGTGACAGGCGGTGTGGTTGCTAAGACACGTGTGACAGGCGGTGTGGTTGCTAAGACACGTGTGACAGGCGGTGTGGTTGCTAAGACACGTGTGACAGGCGGCTGCAGTGTGTTTTGTCCGCTGTGAGCAGCAGTGTATTTCAAGTACTGATTCTTCTTTTCTCAGACATCAAGGATCTGATGCGAGAGCAAGGCAACAACAACTTGATCGTCACGTCTGCACACCGTGACATCAGCTCCCAGGACCCCCTCCGTAAGCCCCTAGCATTTCACTGCAAATAGCTGATATTTTGTCTGTGTGGATTTTAATACAAGGTCACTTAAATGAAAACAACATATCATTGACTACGTTGCAGGTATGAGGCACCCTTTGAAGTAGTAGATGCAGCTTTATGCACCCTTATGTATGCATCAATACTGCAGGTTGCACTGGCTGGGATTGTCTGCTTGAGGACTAAAATATTTGAATATATCTGTAATTTGTCAGAATATGTCCATGGTTATGCTACCATTCCAGCTTTACATGCAATTTCAAAAGTATGATAAACCTGACGCAACATTCCTTGACTTGGGAGGTGTTGTGGGCCCTACAGGCTGGTGCAGTTCAGTTAATCATGAATTTGCTTAATCTAATTATTGCTTTGTAGTCAAATTAGCCGGAATCTGGTTGTAAATCAAATACTCGTCGATCGTTAGCTGGCATTTGTGAGTGTGCTTGGTTTTAGTTTCCTTGTTACTTATGAGAAGATCATAAGTCAGTTACCATGTGGCTGGCAGATTTATTCATAGACATTGCCAGTAAACATTTCGCTGCTTTGTATGGCTTTGACGTATGCTTTCAAATGATCTTTAGTGGCTCTTTTGATGCTGCATGTTAACTCCGTTCTAGGTGAATAACATGGATGTTTTGCCAGCTGCTTATTTGCCGCTTTAGATCCTGCCAAATAATAATATGATTTCAACAATTTTGGTCTTGTTTTGGGATGTGCTCTTCATCTGTCATCTGACTTCTTCCAGATGTGACCAATGTTGCCAGCATGGTCCAGTCCTGCTTGGCCGCGGCCCTAGGGGGAGAGTTCCCGGGTCTGCGGGGAGCGGGAGCCTGCATGTCGGGGGGGTTCGGGAGCCTGCGGCCCGTGGAGTGCATCTCCATCCCCCCCTCCCCCTCCAGTCAGGAAGACGGAGGAGACAAGGGCCGCTTGGAGGAGATGGAGGAGATGCTGGAGCAGCTGTCCCGGCAGAGCGTCGAGGAGGATGGGATGGCGCTGGGTACCTACTCCCCCCTCGGTCCGTCCGCGGAGTCCGCAAGCCTGGGGGACGCTCCCATCAGCCCCCTGATCAAGAGCACTCTGAGCGAGGAGCTTAGCGAGAACCTGCTGGGTCTGGGCCTCGACCCCAGCACCTTCGCCCCGGGGACGGAGCTCCCGGGTAGCCGCAGCGGTGTGGCCATGGCCGCTGGCTCCACCGACAGCTGCTTCAGTGGTGGGGGTGGCGCGGACCGAGAGACCCTCAGCACGGTCAGCAGCTACCGCAGCGAGAAGACCGACTCCACTCAACTGGAGAGCCCTTCCATCACCCAGCCGGCCGGCGTGGACCAGAGGCCTGCGCCCTTCGTTTCCCCGGGGGACGCGGAAGAGCCTCTGGGGGGGAGCGACACGGACGACCTGTCGGACAGCGAACTGCTGCGCTCCCCGTCCAGAGAGCCGTCGCGGTGCCGGGGCCTTGACAGGACGCTGGTGGAGGGGGACGACTTGTCCCCGGTCCCCTCCGAAGTCCCGCGCCCCCCCGCGCTCCACGACTCGTCTCCCTCCAGCAGCGGCCACTCGGACGCCTGCGACCCGGACCGTAGGGTCCCAGTCCCCCCGCTGCCCCCTCCGCGACAGGCCAGCTCGGTGCCGTCAGGGCTGGGTCTGGGCTGTTCCGAGCCGGCCCTGCCCATTTCCTCCGCCCCGTTCCTCCACCCCGAGCAGCCCGCTCTGCAGGCCCAGCAGGTGGTGCGCCCCAAGGACCTGAAGCTGCTGCGAACAGCCGCCGGCCACCGACCCGGCCGCAGGAAAGCCCTGCGCAAGCGGGGCGGGGCGGGGAGCTTCGACTGCAGCTCCTACCGGCGACACCAGAACCACGGGCAGCACCGCGACTACATCCCGGTGCGCAGCCGGCTCGGGGCCAAGGCCTACAGCGAGAGCCTGTTCGAGGACTCCAGCGACGAGGAGGACGACGACGGCAGCGACATGAGCGCCGGCTCCAGCCTGGGTTCCCAGAGGCGCTACAGCTCCGACGACTCCAGCTCCTCCACCTCCTGCTACTCCCCGGACCTGGCCAAGGCCGGCGCCACCAACCCGCACTCCTCCGCTCAGCTCGCTGCCCCCCGGCAGGGGGAGGCGACGGAGGCGGCCGGTCCCTCCCACAGAGCGCAGCGGTCGGCCAGCACGGCCAGCGCCAAGACCCACGCGCGGGTGCTGAGCATGGACGGGGCCGGCGGCGGTCAGGCCTCCACCCTGCTGACCACGGCCTCGTCGGCGCCGGCCCCTCGCCCCCTAACCGCCTCCAAGTCGGACCTGGAGTCCCGGGCCGGCCACGCGGATGGCTTCCCCGGGGGGCACCACCACCGCTTGGACTCCCTAGGGGGCTCCTGGGCCGGCAACCACACAGGGTGGAGGGCCGGGGAGCTGGTGGAGGAGGGTGCGGTCGGGGGAGGTAAGACGTTGTTCTATGGGCCCGCATGCCGAAAGGGGCTAAGTCCATCCGCTATAATGTAAACGGCTAAACTGATTCTAGATCAGCACTTGTTCTCTGGTAGGCTTTCTGAATAGGATCCCGGATGTCAGGCGTTATCCCCTTAGTGCTGTAACGCTCTGAAACATAACTTCTCATTGGTCGATTGGGTTCTGTATTTACTTGATCATCCGTGGTTGCACACGACCGTCCAGTTAATTTGAACGTTGCTTTCTCAGCTCTGGCTCCTGAGGAGGGGGGAAAGCGTGACTCTGTTAGCAGCGTGAAGAGGACCCAGGCCATCCGCAGGAGGCACAACGCGGGCAGCAACCCCACCCCGCCTCCCTCCACCATGGGCTCCCCTCCCAGGTAGGTCTACTCAAACACACACCCCGCCTCCCTCCCCCATGGGCTCCCCTCCCAGGTAGGTCTACTCAAACACACACCCCGCCTCCCTCCCCCATGGGCTCCCCTCCCAGGTAGGTCTACTGAAACACACACCCCGCCTCCCTCCCCCATGGGCTCCCCTCCCAGGTAGGGTTAGTCAAACACACACCGGTCGCTTCAGCGTGCGTACAACTCACCCGTTCGATGCGTAAAGCCCGTCCCCTGGGTCCTTCTGTAGTCTCCAGGACCTCCAGCGAGCCCGGACCTCCTCCCACTCGCGGAGTCGGGCACTGCCCTCGGCTCTACAGTTTGCCACGTCTCTGCTTTTGCCCGGCGGGCGCGTCCACGAGGCCTCCACCTTCGACGACACCACCGAGGGGGCCGTGCACTACTTCTACGACGAGGGCGGTGAGCGTGTGGGGGCGTGGTGGTTGGATGTGGTCCACGTTTGTGTTGCCAATGATTCTGTTTTGGGTCTGTCGTTTCCATTGTTTTGTTTGTTTTCCACTCATTGGTTTTGTTCTGTTTTTGTCAGGCGTGAAGAGATCATATACGTTTGGACCTGCTGGAGGTGGTTATGAAGACCCAGTAGCGTAAGATTGTTTTCCTTCATGCTTCAGTGGCATCAGTACTGACGTGGGAGGGTATGGATTCTACGCGGTGTCAGAAACGTTCCACGGGGTTGTTGCTGCACGATGGCATTGCTCACTTCCGACCAATCAAACTGCAGTACATTCACGTTGCTTTCATCTAATCCCAAAGAAGCTCCTCACTATTATTGTCCCCACCTATATTGATCCAGTTGTTTTCCTGGCAGGGAGCGGGAGAGACAGTCCCAGTCGTCCAGCTTCACGTCCACTGATGTCCAGGAGGGGGCGGCGGCGCTCACCCTGCTTCAGCCCCGGCCGGTGGTCCTGCAGGGCATGCAGGTACGCCGGGTGCCGCTGGAGATGTCGGAGATGCCGGAGGTGAGACACCGATTACTCTCCGAGTTCCCACACCGCACGTTTACCGCCTCAGTTCCCACACCGCACGTTTACCGCCTCAGTTCCCACACCGCACGTTTACCGCCTCAGTTCCCACGCCGCACCTTTACCGCCTCCGTTCCCACGCCGCACCTTTACCGCCTCCGTTCCCACGCCGCACGTTTACCGCCTCCGTTCCCACGCCGCACGTTTACCGCCTCAGTTCCCACACCGCACATTTACCGCCTTAGTTCCCACACCGCACTCCACGTTTACCGTCTGTTCCCACACTGCACATTTACCGTCTCAGTTCCCGCGCTGCACGTGTACCCGCTCAGTTCCCGCACTGCACGTGTACCCGCTCAGTTCCCGCACTGCACGTGTACCCGCTCAGTTCCCGCACTGCACGTGTACCCGCTCAGTTCCCGCACTGCACGTGTACCCGCTCAGTTCCCGCACTGCACGTGTACCCGCTCAGTTCCCGCACTGCACGTGTACCCGCTCAGTTCCCGCACTGCGGTTGCGTGCTCCTGGTTGGTTTTATTGTAAATTTAATCACGCCTGAGATATATTTCCAATTAGTTCTTCCCCTTCATGTCTGCAGTTTGACCTTGACCACGAGTCTCTCCACGAGTCCCAGGAGAACACACTGATGATCGAGGAGAAGGCCAAGCCCAAACAGTACTACCGGTTCTGGGTTCTGCCAGGGAAATGGCTGAGAGTGCGCTACGACCGACTGGCCCTGCTGGCGCTTCTGGACCGGTGAGAGCGCCCCTGTTACTGCCCACATGACACAGCAGGCCGATGGTTCTCGTCGGTCGTTGTTCCTTTCTGATATTTACACTGCAGCGCAACAGTGAGAGGCGATACTTCAGTTTTTGTGGAGGGGGGTGGTTTTTGTTGACTTTACAATAACTCTTCTGTACCTCGACTGTCTGTCTGGTAGGAACCGCGGTGTAGCTGAGAATGTGTTTGCGGTGGCTCTGGCGAGCATGGTGGCCTTCCTCGGCTTCCTGCTTCTCCTGGAGGGCTTCTTCCGGGACATCTGGGTCTTCCAGTTCTGCCTGGTCATCGCCAGCTGCCAGTATTCACTACTAAAGGTACGCAACACCAGTCATAGGGAGCGGATCAATGCCTTTACCCATGTTATCAATACAGTCACCAACTGCCTATATTACAACTTCCCCTGTAGTGCCACGCCTACATGCACCCACACTCATCCATTAAGACATGGACAAGCATAATCACTGTCATCCATTAAGACATGGACAAGCATAAACACTGTCATCCATTAAGACATGGACAAGCATAATCACTGTCATCCATTAAGACATGGACAAGCCGTTCACTGCGTTTGAGAAAGTGATTTGTTTTGAAGCCTCTCTTCGTAGCCTGAAGTGACCCTGGCTCTCCTTTCTTACAGAGCGTTCAACCGGACGCCGCTTCGCCAATGCACGTGAGTACAACCGCGGTGTGCCAACTGGCCCCTGGGGAGCCCGTAGTGTTGTTTGACTGGCCCCTGTGGAGCCCGTA
>JACXGK010007619.1:0-24686 GCA_016801125.1 Novumbra hubbsi
TATACTGAACATATATATCATATTACCTTTAGTGTGCTCCATGTATACTGAAGATCATGTATACTGAACATATATATCACATTACCTTTAGTGTGCTCCATGTATACTGAAGATCATGTATACTGAACATATATATCATATTACCTTTAGTGTGCTCCATGTATACTGAAGATCATGTATACTGAACATATATATCATAACGTTTCAACATTATACATACATACATTATACATTCAAGATTTTTCGATTTAACTACAGTACCATGAGATTGTCGTTTTGCTTGGCCGTTTTTCACTTTCTAATTCCCATTGTCTTTCACTTTCTCTTGGCGCATTTTAATTGTGAACTTGCTGTTTACTTCATTTAGTTCCAACAGCCGCAACACTTGTTGATTTGTCACCATGGTGATGCTCCCCCTATTGTTTCTTGGTCATTGCTCAGGACTGTTGTAAAACTATTGGCCACTTAGATAAGCACTATTTCCAGCAATACCTACCCCGCACATGTATTCACCATTTCCTCACCCACCGCCTCCCTCTTTTCCCTTTCTAATCAGGCAACATCGTTGTGGGGAAAGAGACATTCTGTAAGAAAGTCTGGTAATTGTTAATTATCTCACATAGATCTCATTAGGTCTCGGACATTAGAGTAAATCGACGTACATTTTGTTAATTCACTTTAACTGTGTTCATTATCGTATTAGCAGTAAAGTAGTCGTCAGACTGAAGGACTGCAGGTCAGCTGAACGGGGTAATACAATAGTACTGTTGACATCCTCGCCATGAGAGGACAGAAAGGCCTCCCTTGTGAGTGTTATTGTGATGACCATTACTTCTTAAAAGGTTACGTGTTCTACACTCTGGTACGTCTGCGGTTAGAGACGGAGAATGTAGCGGTTAGCTCCATATCGCGTTCGTTCTGTGGGACCTTTTCCAACCCCCCCGTCCCCAAGCGCCCACATATATTCTCTCGTCGTCTCTTCAGAGCACCACCAGTGTGTGGGTTCCTGTGCGACCCCGGAATGTGGCATGTGGGAGGAACGTTAAAATTAAAAATAAAAAAAACGCACACTCCTGCTGTTCGAGGTAAAAACAATGCATTCAATGAAAGTGAGAGACAAAAAGAGAGAGGTGAAGTGACAGGGGCAGAGAAAAAGATAGAGTGAGAGAGAAAAAGAGAGATGGGAACTAAGGTGAAGTAAAAGATAGAGTGAGAGTGAGAGTGAGAGAAAAAGAGAGAGGTGAAGTGACAGGGGCGAGGAAAAGATAGAGTGAGAGTGAGCGAGAAACGGATAGAGAAAAATATAGTGAGAGAGAAACGGAGAGAGAAAAGGATAGAGTGAGAGTGAGAGAGAAACGAATAGAGAAAAGGATAGAGTGAGAGTGGGAGAGAAACGGATAGAGAAAAAGATAGAGTGAGAGTGAGAGAGAAATGGATAGAGAAAAAGATAGAGTGAGAGTGAGAGTGAAACGGACAGAGAAAAAGATAGAGTGAAAGTGAAGGAGAAACAGACAGAGAAAAAGACAGAGTGAAAGTGAGAGAGAAATGGACAGAGATAAAGAAAGAGTGAGAGTGAGCGAGAAACAGATAGAGAAAAAGATAGTGAGAGTGAGAGAGAACCGGAGAGAGAAAAAGATAAAGTGAGAGTGAGAGTGAGAGAGAAAGGGATGGAGAAAAAGATAGAGATAGAGTGAGAGTGAAATGGACAGAGAAAAAGATAGAATGAATGTGAGGGAGAAACGGACAGAGAAAAAGTGCACGCAGGAAAGAGTCTGAATAAGAGACAAAGATGTGGCCTAACAACATACAGTGGGTCAGAAAGAAAACTCCCCCATTTTCTCTTCCACTCTCCCCCTTCTGGAAACTGGTTGGCAGTGAGTGGCAGAGGGAGACAGCAGGGCCAGAGTTTTAACTGGAGCCTAGAGCTGAGTTGGCAGAACAGTGTGAGCTGTGAGCCGAGATCGCTCTGTGGGACAGTCCAAATCCTGTCGCCCTCTGCAACATGGGGAAAGAGTGGAGCCTTCTAAACCAATGTATTCTGCTCAGACGCATGCTTCACCACTAGCCTGATCCCATGTCAGTCAGTTTTTTTTAAATCAATTCTTATAATCATTGACACATGTAACTTATAGGAACGGGCTGAAGACAGACTACCCCATCTCCATCTCCCTATTAAAACCATGTAAACCATCTTTATAAGTCCCATTACAAAACCTTATAAGACCTTAAGAATTATGTTGGGAAACCATGTATGAGGGTTCAGGTTATATTCTTCACACAATATGGATAGTATGGACTGTTCAACCACAATATAGTAGGAGAACATAGTAATATTGGTCTACTATTGGGGTTATATTCCTCACACAGTATGGACAGTATGGACCACCATATAGTAGGAGACCATAGTGATATCGGTCTACTATTGGGGTTATATTCCTCACACAGTATGGACAGTATGGACCACCATATAGTAGGAGACCATAGTGATATCGGTCTACTATTGGTGTTATATTCCTCACACAGTATGGACAGTATGGACCACCATATAGTAGGAGACCATAGTGATATCGGTCTACTATTGGGGTTATATTCCTCACACAGTATGGACAGTATGGACTGTATGGACAGTATGGACTGTTCAACCACAATATAGTAGGTGACCATGGTGATATTGGTCTACTATTGGGATGATCAGCAGCACATGTCCTTCCTCACACTCGATATCTTTGGTGGTACGACAAAGAACAGGGGAGAAAAGAGTCTGTTCTCCGATGTGGTTTTGGCCCGGTTCTGAGAGGCTTGGAGACTGGCCAGCCTCTTCCCCGATCCATGCTTTGATATGGATTGGGTTCATTATGTATGTATGTCAGAGAATCAAACAATGTGGTGCCTGCTGGAAAAAAATTATGTGTGTGTGTAAGTGTGTGTGTGAACTGTATGTGCTTTAGTGCGTGCCTGAGTTAGAGTGAGACAGGGTATGTGTGTGTAAGTGTGTGTTCTTTAGTGCATGCCTGAGCTAAAGTGAGACAGGGTATGGGTGTGTGAGTGTGTGTGTGTGTGTGAGTGTGTTTGTGTGTGTGTGTGTGAGGGTGTGTGCTTTAGTTAGTGCCTGAACTGGGTCTTAATATGTTGAATATTAATTAGAAATATAAAGCAGAACATTATTTATTGTGCTAGTACTCACCCCCTTTGTCATGACAAACTTAATGAACTATGGAGCAACCATTTCTTTAGAAGTCACGTAACTAGCTGTGCGTAACTAGCTGCAACAAAGGTGTTTCATATGATATCAGCTTATATACACCTGTCTCTGGAAGGTCCCACAGTTGGTCTTTACAATTCCTAACAAAACTAGGTTGCAAAGAAGAAGGCATATTCAAACCAAATCCTGGATGCGTTTTTTCCGTAGCAACAAGATGGGCACCTGTCAGGGAGAAAAAGGGCAATGTATATATACACATACATTGTACAGTTGTGAGCAAAATTATCCAATCCCCCTTGGAAATCAGGTTTATTGTCAAATTGTTCCGACTGTCAGCTGTTTGCAATTAACACATCAAACAAAGGAAATTGAAATAGCTCAACACAACGAGTGATTTTACCCAAATTCAACTCAAAATGCAACTTATAATGAATTCTCCAGTCTGAAAAATATTCAAACCCTTGAACAGAATCCCACACAAGAGCACAAATATGCCAAACAGGTGTTGTCTCAAGCACACCTGTTGCACCAGTTGTGCTTGAGCTAGAAGACATGAAATACCTGAACTGGCTAGGGGTTTGTTGAGTGTCATGTTTGACTGCGTTGACTCACATTTGAAATAAGTCAAAGTCAAAAGAATAGTCCAAAAAGTTAAGAGAAGAGATCATCGCCTTTCACAAACAAGGAACAGGATACAAAAAGATAGCAAAGGCACAACATTTTTCTAGAGACACCGTTGGAAGCATAGTTTGCAAGTTCAAAGTCGCAAAGGAAGCTATCAACGACTGCAACCAGAGTCTGAGAAGGTAGGTTGTGAAAAACCCTTGAGTGACTGCAAAATACTTGCAGCAAGACTTGAGCACAGTAAGGCATGTATTAAACACAGAAGGTTTCCATTCCAGAACTCCAAGACTTACACCATTACTGCCCCAAAAGCACAAGAAAAGTCATCTCCAACATACTCAAAATCATATAGATATACAGAGGTTTTGGGATTATGTTCTGTGGAGCACTGAAACAAAACTGGAACTTGGACCAGTGGTATGTCTGGAAGAATAAGAATGAAGCATACGCTGATAAGAACACTCTGCCGACAGTTAGGCATGGTGGTGGCTCTGTGATGCTCTGGGGCTGCTTTGCATCCTCTGGCACTGGAAACCTGCAGCGCGTGAAAGAAAAATTTAATAATTGAAGTATCAGGAAATCGTAGGAGAAAACGTCATGCAGTCTGCGAGGAAGCTGAAGCTTGGGCATCATTGGAGCTTGCAATTGTACAATGATCCCAAGCATACCTCAAATTCTACCAAGGCTTGGTTGCAGAAGACGTCCTGGAAGATACTACAGTGGCCATCACAGTCACCTGACTTGAGCCCCATAGAAAATCTCTAGTGGGATTTGAAGAAGGCGGTTGCAGCACTCAAACCCAAGAATATTATTGAACTGGAGGCCATTGCTCATGAGGACTGGGCTAAGAATCCTGAGGAATGCTGCCAGAAGCTGGGGTCTGGCTGTGCATCTCGTTTGCAGCAGGTCATAACAGCAAAAGGGTGTTCAACTAAGTACTAAAGACGCTTGCCATGAAGGGGTTAAATCATTTTTAGACTGGAGAATTCATTAGAAGTCGCATTTTCAGTTGAATTTGGGGAAACCACTTTCAATTGCTTTTGTTTGATTTGTTCATTGCAAACAGCTCACAGTCTGCACGTTTTTACAATAAACCTGATTTGCAATGGGGGTTGAATTCTTTAACTGTATGTTTCTACACTCTACAACTCCTTGTAAGCATGCGAGCCCAATGTCCCCTGCTCTGCCAGCTGATCAAAGCACTGGTTTTGTGGGACAGTACTTCAGTATGTTCCTGCAGTGCTCCCCCTCCCTGCCACCATTACGTAACACAGACATAATATCTCAGACGAAATTCCAGCACAGAGCCCGGATCCTTTCTCAGTCCACCAGGAATGAAGCAAAAAGAGATTGACTGAGAGGTAAACCAACCGACAGAAGATAGAGACTAGAATAACAACCCAGGGTGAACTTGTCTTGCACTCCTGCACAGCACCCCCCCCCCCAAACTCCCTCCCGTCTACTGCAGAGCTGTTAGGGCTATGGAATAGGAACGTAGGGAGGAGGGAGAGTTCTAGCAATCTGCCGGGTCCGTTACAATAGGGCTGTGGTTGGCAAGAGAGACCTTAACCACGTTCCACCCTCTGGAGTCTGGGATTCCTCAACAGAACCGTGTCCATGACGATGTCAGCTTGTCCCTTCAGCCGTCCCACGCGTGGTTTCAAACACACAGAGAGCCCCAGAGGCCAAGGCCATAATGTTACCCTCCTCCATGCCGGTTTAAGACACCCTCACCATCAAGCCCCACCCCTTGAGTCAAATGTCAACCTTCCTCTGGGAAGGAAACAAAACGCCATACACTCCTGGTGATCAAGGAATAAACATTAATTGGAGGGTATGAGCAGAAAGGTAAAAATGTTCACTCTGGATTGGCTAGACAGTGACATTCTTTGACCATAAACTGCAGAAAACGGAGTAAACTTAAAGAAAATGTTTGCACTCATCTTGGATACTGTGCATGTATTGTTAAGGAAAGTCCGAGCTAAGTGTTATATAAGCAGTACTTAGCATAGATATCTACTGCAAAATGAAAAACAGGATCCCAAAAGACAAGCAATATTTTTTTGGGTTTGATCACAACAAATGTAGGACACTATTTAGTGTATAAGGTGCAGTTTGGAACACAAAAGACATTCTGGTATTTATAGTTAAACAAAAAGCAGAGAGATCAGAAAGGTTCCTGTACATAGTATATCTTCTGTAAGTTACTGTCAAGTGAACCAGGGAACCAGAGATCAGACATGTTGTTGCAATATAATTACATGTTAAGAACATCACTCATTGTGTACTCATAAAAAAAGATGATGAAATAGGTTTTGCAAGCCCACTGTAGAACGTTAGCTAACTATTGCATCATAAGAAATGCGTGGGTTTTTCAATGTAAATCCATCTCAGATGACAGAGATGAGATTCCCACACAATGGTTCTCTTCCCAATGATCAGAAAAGCAGGGACCATAGAGTGTAAAACCCTCTCCACTAATTTATCATTATCATCATCATCATATCTATTGTACACTATTGAATCACGTCACCACACCGTGACTCACATCTAATAGAGGGGAAAGGAATTACATGGCCATCTATAGCCATTTGGAGCCTATATGTAGAGACATTGAGGGTGTCTGAATACTTTCCAAAGGCCCTGTATATGTGATGCATCGATTAGTAGTTTAGGAAATTATTTGCATTATCATTTATATTCTGGTCAGTGAATTATTTGCAAACAAATTCAGCCATTCCTATGTCATTGGTTGCACATTACTGTCTAATATCATCCTAATAATTAGTTGTAAAGGCCACTGACAGGTGTGACTTATTGGACAGGGCAGAATGGGCGATAGAATATCTGTCCCATTCCAGCAGCAAGGCCAATGATGCCAACAAATGGACTTCTAATGAGGTTGACCTTTAACCCCTATTTCCTAGGCCTGGTTGGGTATTGGGCTGCTCCTGGTATTGCCTGAGGGAATGTGTCTATAGGACATCAATCTGTGATAAATAAGGAGACTTAAGGGGAGTAAGTAGGGAGAAACAGACAACAAAGAGATGGGCAAAGATATAGGGAGAACGTGACAGACTAAGAAAAAAACCATAAAACATAAAGAGGGACAGAGTGAGAGAAACATAAAACCTAAAGAGGGACAAAGTGAGCGAAACATAAAGAGGGACAGAGTGAGAGAAACATAAAACATAAACAGGGACAGAGTGAGAGAAACATAAAGAGGGACTGAGTGAGAAAAAAATAAAACATAAAGTGGCACAGAGTAAGAGCAACATAAAGAGGGACAGAGTGAGAAAAACATAAAACATAAAGAGGGACAGAGTGAGAAAAACATAAAATATAAAGAGGGACAGAGTGAGAGAAACATAAAGATGGACAGAGTGAGAGAAACATAAAACATAAAGAGGTACAAAGTGAGAGAAACATAAAGAGGGACAGAGTGCGAGAAAAATAAAGAGGGACAGAGTGCGAGAAACATAAAGAGGGACAGAGTGAGAGAAACATAAAGAGGGACAGAGTGAGAAAAATGAATAACATTGGGTAATTTGGCAGAAGAGTGTAGTTTAGCCAAAGCATTTGCAGGGTTAGATGTTCCAAGCCTGTTCTATTCATTGTATTTGAGTGCAATAAGCATTATAAGGATTTAGATGCAGAAAATGATATAATGTGATATCTTCCTTATAGGATGATGCAATGTTGTTCTCCGTAGGCTGAAAGCAAAAACCAGAAAACGATTTTGCACAACATGTTTCAGACCACACTTGAGTTTTACAGGAAAAACATGACTGACACACACACACACAAATGCGCGCACACACACACACAAATGCAAACACACACACAAACGGCTAGCCCAGGTAGCATTTCTCTTCCTGGCAGTCATAGTGTCGGGCGGGACAGTAAGATTAGATGAGTGGATGTGAAAACAAATCCATTCCAAGGGTGGGTGGCTTTCAAATAAAACAAGCCTTTCACTGCATTCTGAGTGTGTTTGGGTGTGTGTGCATGTGTGTGTGTGATATCCCTGAGAATACCTGCAGGGAGAGGAGTTACAAGGAGCCAAACTACGAAGGGTGAAGTGCAGGCCAAGGTTAGGATGGAGTAGGTCAAAGGATTCTGTGTGACACAACATATCAAATAAAATGGGTGGTGTTGGAGATAGTAGTGGGGCTGTCCATGCATCTCTTGTTAATCTGAAGTTAAATTCAGAATTATTTGTTGAAATACAGGTTCTGCAGAAATCAAGGCCTACAAATCAGAGGATGGTACTTATTTGAATGGGAACAGATTTAACACATTAGCCTTATCTAGGAGCTGTTCTATAACGTTCCAGACATCCAGAAAGAAATGGAACAGGGAAAAATGATTAGAAAGAAAAGTTAACATACTGAATAAGGAGAAAAGTTAATATACTGGACAGGGAGAAAAGTTATATTCCGAATAAGAAGAAAAGTTAATATACTGGACAGGGAGAAAAGTTACTATTCTGAATAAGGAGAAAGGGTAATATACTGGACAGGGAGAAAAGTTAACATACTGATTAAGGAGAAAAGTTAATATACTGGACAGGGAGAAAAGTTAACATTCTGAATAGAGAGAAAAGTTTACATACTGGACAAGGAGAATGCACGTCAACACACTATGGAGAAATACATAAAAGTAACTTCTTTCAAAATTAATGCATTTTTGAAAACCTGCAGATATACTCTCAACAAAACTTATGTCAGTTTGAATACAGGACCCCCTCTTGAGGGTCTTCAAAGAGTATTACATAATTAGCATATAAAAAAACAATGAAGTTTGATTGTGTCGTGAAGACAATTGCCTGTAGAAGTCACAGTTAGCTGGATAGAAGCCATCTGTTGAAAATTAGTGTCACATGTCAGATTAAATACACCTGTTTCAAGGAGACCCAGAGTACGACAGAAAGCATATTCAAACACCCACACTATGAACACCAAGGAGATTTCAAAACAAGTTAAGAAGAAAGTTCTGGAAAAGTGCCATTCAGGATTTTTCTTAAAAACATATATTTCAAACTTTGAACATTACCGGAAGACAATAAAATCCATAATAATTTTAATGAATATGGCAAAACCATCATCCATCAAAACAGATTGACTGGGCAATGAGTTGTTTAGAGGAAGCCATCAAAATGCCAATGGTAACTCTGAAGCAGGGTTCAAAATGTGCACTCGCTAAATGCAGGTACATTTTGTCTTTGGCGAGTGAATTATGGAGACTACACGCTAGAGAAAGCAGTCGGCTTGCTGTCACTTCAATCGTCTGGATCTGCTGCGCTGCAACATTAATTGCGTCTGTCATTTTTTTAAATACAGTTGCTAAAACCCAAGGTACATCTACTTGTTGACAGTTTATGCTGACCCAGCCATCTAACCCAGCCATTTATGCTAACCCAGCCATCATGTGAAAGTTTATTGAGGGAGTGGAGCCACCGACAAAGAAAAACAGAACCTGTCATGCCGAGACAACTCGTCATCTCATTCATCCAAAATAATGAGGAACTTCTGTAAAAAATAGCTATAATGAAGTTGTTCCAAGAACATGGCTGGAGTTTAAGAAGGGAGTTATGTTTTGTAATTTGTGTCGGGTCAACGCAAAGGAAAAGTGCCTAGGCAATACCTTCGTTGTTGGCACTACAACCATGAAACTGGAGAACATACAACTTCATGAGTGCTCACAATGTCACCGTGATTGGCGGTCAGACGTCAGGGCACAGTTTCTGGTCCTCCAAGCTACCCCATCAGTACAGGCCCTCGCTACCACTAAGAAAATGCCCATCCTTGTCCGAACAGCGCACGCCATAGTCAAGAAAGTGAGACCCTATTTGGATTTCGAATGGATGTGCGAGTAAGTTAAATGTAAGTTGTTGTGTTTTATAATATAATAAATAACCCAGTACCCAACAAAGATCACGTTATACACATTGTTAATTTTGTTAGTTTGTTAGATAGTTGCCCGCTGTAGTATTGTTAATACCTTTTAGCTAAGAATTTATATTTCTGCATACAGCTAATTTTACTACCATTATTACTGCACACTACTATAATATTGATTGAGAATCGGATTTGAGACCAAGATGACATGATAAATATTATTAATAGCAAACAGCAATAGTAAAAAGCGATTATTTTGGGCTGGTAAAAAATGTGTCTGGCTGGTAATTCTTTTCATCTACCAGCCACCTTGGCTAGTAAGCCACAAAGTTAATTTTGGAGAGTTCCATGGCTTGGAGAAACTGTAAACTGTAAGTTCCAGAAAGCTATGATACATTGAATGAGAGACACAGAGAAAAAATGACTAAGGTCAGATCAGAACAAAATCAAACATTTGAGCTAAGAACACCATCCACCGGTTAAAGCTCATTATGTAATCAATGATGCATCATCACAAGTGATGGGGAAATAAAAACGTTGGTAGGCATGAGATTTTTTATTTTTTTATTTTCATCTTTCAGTAAGGCAAGGATTACACAGCAAACACACAGCAAATGTTACACTGGGATGGTTTAAACACAAGGAACGTAGTTTCCTAGAATGGCCCAGTCAAAGCCTAGACTTCAATCCATTTGAGAATGCGTGGCAAGACTTGAAAGTTACCGTTAACCAAAGGTGCCCATCAAACATTAGGGAGCTTGAGGAACATTTTGCCAAGCACAATGGGCCACTGTGTAAGAACCAGATATGCAAAATCAATAGAGACTTACACAGAAAGAATTAGCAGTACAATTGCTGCCAAAGGTGGTTCTACTGAGTACTGACTCGAGGGGGTAAATACTAATTCAAACAAACACTAATTATCTTTTGTTTCACATTAAAACAATATTTTGGACATTCAATGTGTTCTGTATTTTGGATAATTCAAAAGAGGAGAATCCCAAATGAATACTCATCCCAGATTGTATCACAGCAAAATTAGAAATTTGCCTTTGTGTTTGAATACTTATGCAATCCACTTCATGCATGCCATATTGTCATTCTGTCAGAACTGACAAATATAAAGGATGTATATACTAAAGAATACAGTAAATAAGATATTTTCTAGTTATAAATATCAGCATAAAAATATAAAATACTACTAGAACTTCTCAGGCAAATCAGATCTGTTCTTCTCAATATGGTTGGTACCTCTATGAAACTTCTAAGTAAAATCAAACCAAATTAAATCTGCTGTAACATTAATATTTTGCAAGTACAGCTGTGGCCAGTGTTTTTAGATCTTTTTGTCAGATGTTACTATGGTTTAATGAAACTATAATTACCAGCATTTCAGAAGTGTCAAAGGCTATTAATGACAATTACATTAAGTACATGCAAAGAGTCATTATTTGCAGTGTTGACCCTTCTTCAAGACTTCTGCAATTCACCCTGGCATGCTGTCAGCTAACTTCTGGGCCACATCCTGACTGATGGCAGTCCATTCTTGCATAATCAATGCTTGGAGTTTGTCAGAATCTGTGGGTTTTCATTTGTCCATCTGCCTCTTGAGGATTGATCTCAAGTGCTCAAAGGGATTAAGGTCTGGAAGGTTCCTGGCAATGGACCCAAGATTTCAATGTTTTGTTCCCCAAGTCCCTTAGTTATCACTTGGGCCTTATTGTAAGTTGCTCCATCATGCTAGAAAAATGGCGTTGTTCGTCACCAACTGTTCTTGGATGGTTGGGAGAAGTTGCTCTTAGAGAATATTTTGGTACCATTGTTTATTCATGGCTGTGTTCTTAGACAAAATTGTGAGTGATCCCACTCCCTTGGCTGGGTAGCAACCCCACACATGAATGGTCTCAGGATGCTTTACTGTTGGCATGACACAGGACTGATGGTTGCGTTCTCCTTATCTTTATCCGGGCAAGTGTTTTTTCGGATGCGCCAAACAATCGGAAAAGGGATTCCTAAGAGAAAATTACTTCAACAGTCTAATACTTTGCTTCCCTTCTTGACACCAAGCCATCCTCCAAAAGTCTTCACCTCCCTGTGCGTGCACATGCCCTCACACCTGCCTGCTGCCCGTCCTGAGCTCTGTACTGGCGGTTCCCCGATCCCACAGATGAATCAACTTTAGGAGACGGTCCTGGCGCTTGTTGAGCTTTCTTGGCGCCTTCTTCACAACCGTTGAACCTCTCTCCTTGAAGTTCTTGATGATAGATTTAGGTGCAATCTTACAAGCAGCAATTTTGTTGCCTGTGAAGCCCTTTTTGTGTGATGCAATGATTACTGCACATTTTCCTTGCTGGTAACCATGGTTAACAATTTGAAGGAGGATTCCTTTAAACTCCTCCAGTCTGTTATTCTAACTCAATCAGCATGACCAGGTGATCTCCAACTCGCACCTGTGTTAACAAGAGGATCACTGGCATGATGTCAGCTGGTCCTTTTGTGGCAGGGCTGAAATGCAGTGGACATTTTTGGGCTGAATTAAGTTCATTTTCATGGCAAAGAGTTGACTTTGCAATTAATTGCAATTAATCTGATTATATGCAAATTGCCATCATAAAAAATGTGGCAACAGACTTGAGAAAACTAATATTTGTGTAATTCTCAAAACCTTTGTCTACGCCTGTACATCTTAAGAAATTCAAATGTTTCTTGTTTACCATTTAGGCAATACATCGAACATCCATTAGTCTTGTGGCAACCCAAAGTACTTACAAATAAAAAGAGACAAATTGTTATTGACCTTCATAAAATGCAATTACCTCAAAATATTTCACATATGACTTTTAGGAAATCAATGATCACGTCTAAAATCAGCAGTACAAGGGAAATCCAGCCTGGTAGAGGATTGAATTAAACGTGTTATCAAGTAAGAATGTTTTCACTGCAACCATCAAACAGAGCAGAAATATTTTCTATAAATCCTAAGGAGTCCCAACTGGCTCACATAAGTACAGCAGCTTATTGTGCATAACAGTCTAAACAGGGGACAAACTGTTTTGTTCAAGGCCCAAATAGGGGTTTTCAACGGAGGGCTGTCAAAATCTATTTCCTGGCCAGAAAAACAGTTATTGACACATTTATAAGTCCATAATAATTATGAATTTTGGATTAAGTGGATGGATGGAGATGTGGATGGAGTAAAAAAGATTTGTATTTGTGATTACATTTGCAAATATATACATTAATATGTATAGCCTTATCAGCCTTAAGCATATCAGCCTTTTATCATGTAATGTGACTGTAAAAAGAATGACCAGACTGATAAATCGAAAATAGCAATTATTTTGCAGGTAGGTAAGTTATATGGTTATGCACAAAGCAAGGTATTTTATTAAAGATGTAATATTTTGAAATGTGAAGTACAACCAATAAGTCATCACAGAATACATCATAAAAAGCATCATAGCGACAATAAGAAACGATAACATATAAACAACAATAACAAACTAAACCAACTGTTTCATATTAGATATGTTCAGCTGGGATTCACCATTGCAGTTTATGTCAATGTGTTTCTCCATTTGGTGCTCAACCCTGGTCTGGATTTGGAGGCAGGGCCAGTGAGAAAGCACACACTCTTGCTTGTTCGGGGAATTAATCGGATCTGACTATGATAAGATTTGTATTGTCAATTTAACCAAAGCAAGCAATACGACTACACTTAGATTGAACTTGGCAAACCAATGAGGATTACTCTAGGAACTCTTCTAGAACTTTTTTTTTTACACAATATAAAAATATTTGAATAACAAACAATGCAAGCACATTTTTGCATATAATAACAAACATTACACTAAGGGAGCCTTGCACTGCAGTCATGATGAAAAAGAGAATATTATACAATTTGAGATGTACCCATTTACATAAAGAACCATATAAATCATATAACTGAATTCAAAATTGACACATTCCATTCCTGCATGAAAGTAAGAGAACTGACTGAGTTAAATGTTGATACTATACATATCTCTCTCACATTTTCCCTCTTTAAACTCAATCCTTCATGCATTCAATCTACCTAATCCTACAATCCCTTATTTCCTTCATCCTCTATAACTCCTCTTTTCCACCTCTCGCCTTCTGTCAAAGTTGTATCTCCAGTTCAGATGATTTGAATAAAAAACAAAAAGTGCAGTGTACTGACAGGATCAGGGGCTTTCCTAGCCTTGTAGTAGCAGTCTCTGTCACCCAATTCAAATCCCAACTTGCGTTTATGTTTCTAACAACATTTTTTCATGTGTTTGTGATACAAAATGTTGTTGTGCTACATTTTAATCCAGGTTATTTACAATTGCAATATCAAATTCATTTAACTAATAAGCAATTGTTCAATTGAGGTGCAGCGTTATTAATGATTGTCAGCATTGTCATTTAGTTTCCATCATGAGATATTTGAAATGTTTCTGCTGTTAGAGAGGTTTTAACGGTCATTCTGTATTGTGACCCTAAGGGACAAGCCCAGTGGCTTGTGTCAGACCAGGCACTCAGAGCTGGTGGCCACCTAAGGTCGCCCGTACATAGTAGAAGTAGAATAACATGGAGCTCTGTGTCACTCCGTTAACAGGTGACATGGCCTTGCACAACACAAGACAACTGTTCCGCACCATCATCGCTTTCACTTTCTTGGCCCTGGCAGCTGTCTTGTCATCGTGGCCCTCGCTGGTCCATAACAACAGCTGAAGTCCTAAACCCACAACACACTCATGTTAACAACAACAATCCCATAGCAAAACAACCCCCCCCACGCTTTCACGTTTGTCACACGGACTTCCCTTTTCTCTCTGAACTACCGTTCCTCTCAAATCCACTTTACCCAAGTCATAACTTCTCCCTTTGCCACTTCTGAACTTTTTGGTTGAATTTTGGTTAGTCGATGGTTATCTCTCTGTCTGTCCTCTCATCACGTGGTGTGGTTAGTCGATGGTTATCTCTCTGTCTGTCCTCTCATCACGTGGTGTGGTTAGTCGATGGTTATCTCTCTGTCTGTCCTCTCATCACGTGGTGTGCGCCGTTGACGCAAAGACTTATTCACAAGTATGATGAATTGGCTGATTCCTCCTAAAAACACGATTGAAGTCAGGAGGCATCAGCCACTGACATTAGGAGCTCCTCTTATTTTGTTAATTGTGGAAGCCCTCCAACGATTGTGTCCATTCTGAAATGCATTACATGCAAGTTGAAGTCTCCTCTCTCACACACATACCAAATGCACTTTACACTGACGACTAAGCCCAATATTATTCAAATGAAGGATTTTAAAGTTGCATGCAAAGCTCATTTTGTAAATGTGTCCGATAGAGAGACAGGCTGGGTGCGTGACCAGCCTCGTTGACCAGCTGTGTATCTGATAACTCTATACCTCATCACTTGACTTAGAAATGGACAGGCCATGAGAGCTCAAACGGTGGCTTCCAAACCGCCAAACTGTTCGGAGTGTATCTGTTACACACACCTAACACATGCCTCAAAAAAACCTACTTGCTCAGAAAAAAAGAAGGGAGGAAAAAGAGGATGAAAAAAGATGGCATGATCATCTTTCAAGTGAAAGTGGGGATGGTGTCTTCCGAGCCCCAGCAAGACAGATGTCCCACAGGTGGAGATGCAGGGAAATTGGGAAAAATCCCAAAGGGACCGACCCTTTTCCACCTCCTCTGTCGGAGAAACAACGGTAAACAACGAGAGCTGTGAGTCTACAAAAGTGTTGCATTGCTGCAATTATTGCAGTTAATATGCATTTTTGGGTAAAGCTTTTTAATGCAAGGACGTGCACAATGAAGCAAATCAATAGAGTACCCTTTACATACTCTCTGACTTGGTTAGTTTAGTATTTTCTTTACTAATGTTGAGGTTGAGACTAGGGAAGGGAATCTGATATTGGGTCTGTACCAAGGGTTACTAGGGTGAAGTAAACCCTTGGAGCAAGTACATCAGCACAGAGTGGAACTACAGAGACAATATTCAGATATCTCTCTTTTTGTGTGATTGAGACCTGTTGCACCATCTAGTGTTTTGCCAAAAACTTTACTAGAAATAATTTACATTATGGTAATGTACAGAATATCTGATTTGTAAGGTCAGTATTAGATTTAGCTAGAACATGTAGATTGTTCAGACTACATTTAGGGTTTCTTTAGGGTTAGAGGTTTAGAACAACATTTTTTATATGCAAATACATACAAATGTAACCCTAAAATGATAAACACATGATGGGAGTGCTAGAAGTGTAACCAATACATAATTTAGTACAGAGTGGTACTACTGAGGTGATGTTCTGATAGCTATCTTAATGTTAGTGAGACCTGTTGCACCATCTAGTGTTGGGCCAAACACATTACAAGAAACAATTCACATCATGTACGGATTCTGATTATTAATTAAATTGATTTCAACAAATGTCACTGATTAAACTATAAAACGTGTCTTTTAAAGTGCATGTGTAACAGATCTTTTCTTGAGAAAAGACCGGTTTATTAAAGCGGTCCAAAATACTGGAGATAGAGGTGTGGATATGTTTTTCCAGACCGTGTCATGACATCCTATAATTCTAGAAATGTTATGGTGATAATAGATTGATTGGTTTATTCAGATCAGAATCCATAATTAACCCAACTTGGCCTTTAGTCTTAAGAGACAGTGTGGCAAGGTAATCACTGGCAGTCTCTTGTCAGTTATCTAAGTGTTGTCTTTATTTAGTGTGAGAAAGTTTGGGCACATCCAATCATAGATTTGTTGAAGGACTGGTGGAAGGAATCTATGGGACAATAGTCACTAGAGGAGAGAGTTGATTACTGGTACGTCATTTTGTTCAGAACAAATTACACTTTTTTTACACTAATTACACTTCATCGGCTCAAACTTGGGATTTGCATTTCTAAACTTCTTTTGTATATTGTATATATATATATATATATATATATATATATTGGTATATAATGTACTATAAAACTGTCTTGGAGTGGTGAAGATTCAGGTAGTACACAACAAGCGAATCAACTGAATTACCTACTGTGGCTGTGATACTGTGATGTGGGCCGTTTCTGTCGCTGATTATGCATGTTGTTGCTAAATGCGGGTGGTGTGTTCTCAATAAATAATACACAATTTGTATAATTAATAATAATAAGCAATTTGCATCATTTGCTGCCTGAATTCAGATGAGCCTTGCTCTAGCTCATCCGGCACATGATGTGTGTTTGGAAAACGTACAGAAGACCTGGAACAAGGTTGGAAAGTCTAATGGTGTCACGTCTCCGCCTACTGGCGGCCACTCCCCTGTCCGCGTAGCCCCCCGGCGTTCGACATCGCCGGCCTTCTAGGCACCACCGTTCATGTTTGTCCTGTTCCCCATGTCCTGTGAACGCATCCCTCCCTGATTCCCTACAGCTGGCCCTCATTACCTGTGCATTTAATCCCTCATGTGTCTTGTCTCTGCGTTCGTTATTGTCTCTCTGTTGACCATCGGTACATGCACTAATTCAGTGACTGTTGTTTCACTGCCGTCTTATTTTGCCCACTACAACGACAACGTTGTGGCACTACCGCAAGTAGATAGGTTAAATAAAACCTATTTGACGATTGCCTATCTGCGTTTTGGTCCTCTCCTTACCTAACCGTCACAAATGGAGCAAGTTCAAATTAAATGGTTTGTTTCTGACCAATCCTGCACTGCGGAACAGGAAGGGGTCTCTCCTTCCCCCTTGTGTGCTGCAATATTGATAAGGGATTAATGCATCTTGGAGAGTCGCTGTTGTGTGTGTGTGAGGATAGTGTGTGTGTGAGGACAGCGTGTGTGTGTGAGGATAGCGTGTGGGTGTGTGTTTGCGTGTGTTGTGTGTGTGTGAGGATAGCGTGTGGGTGTGTGTTTGCTTGTGTTGTGTGTGTGTGAGGATAGCGTGCAGGTGTGTGTTTGCGTGTGTTGTGTGTGAGGATAATGTGTGGGTGTGTGTTTTGCGTGTGTTGTGTGTGTGAGGATAGTGTGTGGGTGTGTAATTGCGTGTGTTGTGTGTGTGAGGATAGCGTGTGGGTGTGTGTTTGCGTGTGTTGTGTGTGTGAGGATAGCGTGTGGGTGTGTGTTTGTGTGTGTTGTGTGTGTGAGGATAGCGTGTGGGTGTGTGTTTGCGTGTGTTGTGTGTGTGTGAGGATAGCGTGTGGGTGTGTGTTTGCATGTGTTGTGTGTGCGTGAGGATAGCGTGTGGGTGTGTGTTTGTGTGTGTTGTGTGAGTGAAAGAAGTACAGTTGTTGAATGAAACCCACGCAGTCCAAATCACACCAGTTTTTAGAACTTTCCTGAATGAAAACTATGTTAAAAAATGTAATTCATTTATAACCCAATCCGGTAAACAAGGAGAATTAAAAAACAATCTGTGCCATCTGTGCTTTTATCACAAAGTGAAGATTTCTGTGAAGATCAGAACTAGTATGAACAGAGAAGATTGTAACCAGGTCAAAAATACTCACCTACAGTTTGCGATGCTCCCACTTCAAAAAATACCACTTGAGAGAAGATTTCAAGCTGTTGGATTTGGCAGTAGGTAATTGTGGGTACATGGTGTCCAGGTACATGTGGCTGTGTGTGTGGAAATGATTTAATTACACGGAGGACATGAAATTGTCTTTTCATATGTTCTGTTTCAGATTCTGTGGGCTCGGCTTGCTTCATTTTCAGGTTGGTAGTTGACTAGCGCTCATTAAGTTATAACATTAGCGGCCTCATGAAAAAGGGCATGAAACACTATACAGTAATACTGAGAATACTCGGGATCATGCAATGATAGAATTCCGCCAGTAGAACATTTACTAAATCTAATTTGTTTGACACATTTGGATGTGCAGTCAATTAGAAAGAGATTGAAGTGCTAGAAAAATGACTGCAGAATTCCATGATCAGAGCATCTGTCATGTTTTGTGAACATCTTCAGCTTATCACGGCAGCATGAACAGAGAATAGTGTTAACTCCTCCATACGAACACAATAACATAATGTTTTATTGTCCTTCATTCAATTGTTATCCTCCAAATAAGGAGATACATCTAAATAACTGAAGCTTCAAATGAGCATGGCTCCTGCACCGTATTTAGTGACCAGTATGTGGAGCCTTAGCATTACTTATCAAAAGACCTGACAACTCATAGGTTCTACTCCCTTTCATTCTGGATTGGTAAACCAGGTTTCCTATTGAGCATTGCACATTCACAAGCTCTATAATTTTCCTGATTTCACAAGCATACTACTTTCAATCATGTAAGGATTTTCATCAGGTCCTTCCACAGGAACCTACTGCCTAATACATACATTGAAGCACAGGACAAATACCAATGAATGCGGTATGCACATATCTTGGTTGTAATTACAAATATTATGTCGGTACAGTCAATAAATTCAGATGGTCAAAACATATCTCAATACCTAACAGTGCTTGTAATGAAATTAATATAATGACACTCATCTGTGAGTAAATTTGACCATGAGAACAATATATACTGTGTAAATAATACATTATTTACACATAGTAGTTTATAGAAACAGGGTCAAATGGTTGTTTCAGTTATTAGACAAGGAATAAGCAATTACACGTTTGCAATGTTATTTCACATGTTTAACTACTGATCCTTGTACACACTCACAAGTATGTTATAATGATTGTAACCAGGTCAAAAATCCTCACCTACAGTTTGCGATGCTCCCACTTCAAAAAATACTTGAGAGGGGATTTCAAGCTGTTCGATTTGGCAGTAGGTAATGGTGGGTACATGGTGTCCTTGTACATGTGGCTGTGTGTGTGGAAAGGATTTAATTACACGGAGGACATGAAAATGTTTTGCTTTTGTAACATATTCTGTGGTCTAGACTTGCTTAATTGTCAGGTTGTTAGTTAGCTAACACTTATTAGGTTATAACATTAGCAGCCTCATGAAAGGGTGCTTGAATCACAACCCAACCTGAGAAGAATGAGGATGAAGCAATGGTGAAAACCCAGATTTAGATCATTAAATCATGTTTGTTTGGGACCTTCTTTGGATGAACAATTACTTAGAATAACAAAAAACTGATGCATGGCTGTAAAATCCATCATGGTCAGATAATCTCCTATTTCTGATTTGTTCAGACCACCATCAACACAATGCAATGTGATGTTTTGGGGGTGTTTTGGTGTTAGTTATCATTCCTCAATTTAACACAGTTCCAACACAGCGAAGCACAGTCAGGGCATTACTGCAAACTTAAGGCACATGACACAACAATGATCCACAACACAAAAGGCTAGATGGGCAATTTAAATAGGGTCCCCAGTTAGAGGCAAAGCAGTGCAGCTGCCTCTAATTGGGGAGGACAAAAACAGCAGTGCGGAGATTCCTAGAGGCCCCTCTACAGTCAGGCCCAGACTGTGACCCCCAGGTGCATAGAGATTCCTAGAGGCCCCTCTACAGTCAGGCCCAGGCTGTGACCCCCAGGTGCATAGAGATTCCTAGAGGCACCTCTACAGTCAGGCCCAGGCTGTGACCCCCAGGTGCATAGAGATTCCTAGAGGCACCTCTACAGTCAGGCCCAGACTGTGACCCCCAGGTGCATAGAGATTCCTAGAGGCACCTCTACAGTCAGGCCCAGACTGTGACCCCCAGGTGCATAGAGATTCCTAGAGGCACCTCTACAGTCAGGCCCAGACTGTGACCCCCAGGTGCATAGAGATTCCTAGAGGCACCTCTACAGTCAGGCCCAGACTGTGACCCCCAGGTGCATAGAGACACCTAGAAGAACCCTATCCAGAACTTGAAAAGGGTGAAAGGGATCTTGAAAAAGACCAGGACTTCAGGAACAATGTGCTTTGGACATTTTAACCCAAAGTAGAATTGTTTGGGCACAGTAGAAGAAGACATGTGTGGTGCAAACCAAAGACAGCAACTGTGAAGCATGGGGAGAAAATGTCATGGTTTGGGGCTGTATCAGAGGGGGCTTGAGGAAAATGTAAGACCATCTGTTCCACATATTAAATAACGATAATGACCAAAAACATTTCTCACCAGTCAGAGACTGGTAGACAGTTATAGGAAACATCTTATTGGGATTATTTCAGATCTATTAGGGAATAGGGTGTCCTTTTTCTTCAGTAGTAAATGGCATCTTTGTAAATCTTTTGCTAAATAAATAATACCATGGTTAATATTTCATTGTTTTTAGTTCAATTACAGCACCTTTATCTATAGACATTGTTTGAAGATCAATTATGAAAATTTGATGGGGTGTCCTATTTTCTTCACAGGACTCTATATATACTGTCTGACTGTATATATATATATATATATTCTTTTTTTATTTTTTACATAAAACACACTGTACTTCAATCACACTTACTGTCATTCACTAAATAGCGGAAACTGTCGTATCTCCGGTTCCATGAAGGATAGGCCACAGACCAGCATACTTTCCTCTGCGGACCAGCGTAGGTTCGCAGACCAGGGTATTGGAAACACTGCACAATGTCAATATGCATATCTTTTTTAGGCTTATTTAACTGTAAAATGGAAGGATAATGTTGACACTGAATGACGTTTATAGACCAGAGGCGCTATCAGCAGGGTGTAGCAGTAAAAATTATCTTACACTTGCCTTTCAATAATTTCAGGAAGAAAGTGAAACATGTAAACTGAACGTTTTGTATGAAAAGCTGATATGTAAATTTTTAGCTGATATGTAATGTGTTTGCCTTATTATAAAAAAATGCTAGAGAAAGAAAATCCTAACAAATGCTTGAAAATCATGTGAAATGAACCTGTCATATGTTTTCTGGTTTGTAATAAAACGAATGTTTTGTCTGGCCGTTGTTTATCCATCCCAAATCTCTTGAACGTTGTGTTCTCATCCCCAGCGTCATGTTAACCAGTAATGGATTTCAGCATCATCAAATTTGATGACTCTACTTTGGAAATACCATGTTAGAGGTTCACTGAGCTTACATAACAGCATCACTGAAAAGGAACAGCAGTGAATTGGCCTCTGAGTTTGTAGTGAAACAATATAAAGGATTGTTGCCATTTCAAACTCCACAAGATCCTTTTAGATAATGGTTTTAATTATATCGATTTGGGAGAGAACCTGTGGTCCAGCGGCAACACATCTGGCTTACAGTGTGCTAGAAGCGTTCCTAGTTTGCTCAATAAGGTATAATTACAAGGAGTGCATTTCCTCCAGTGTGTAAGGATCCTATTTTATAGGGTAATATACCACCTGGTTGACTGAGCAGCTTGATAAGAAACCAAACCACACTTTAACCAGATATTCATAGAACTTTAACGGGTGCGCCTTTTGATATTTGATCAATCTTTAAGGGTTATGTTGGATTGGTATCGCTAATGTACAGTAATCTTTAAGTCATACAACAGATTCTCAATTCGATTGAGGTCTAGCATTTGACTAGGCCATTCCAAGACACTATTAAGACCTGTATTTAGCATCATCATTCTTTCAATTCTGGCCAGTTTCCCAGTCCCTGCAGATGAAAATCATCTCCACAGCATGTTGCTGCCACCACCATTCTTCACTGTGGGATGGTGTTCTCGGAGTAATCAGGTGTTGGGTTTGCGCCAGACAAAGCATTTTCCATAATGGTCGAAAAGCACATTTTTTGTCTCATCTAACTGACATATCGCTGGCACAAAGGTGGACTTTATATAACCAATTGTGTGACTTCAGAGGGTAATTGGTTGCAAAAAAATCTTATTTACGGACTTCCTAGGAGAAAGGGTGAATATGCACATGCCTTTTTGTTTTATTTCACTTCACCAATTTTGAATAATTTGTGTATTTCCTTGCATGACAACCAAAAAAAATATTTTTAAATTACATGTTGTAATGCAACAAAATAGGCATCAAGGGCAATACATAATTTAGCAAGGCATTGTATTTGAAGAACAAAAAAATAATTATGCAAACAATAAAGTTTTTATAAGGATTGTTGAGTGGATCTGTTTCTCTCCATTCTCTGAGTTTGCAGGGGTTATTCAGCTGGCATATCAGGTTGAGTGGATCTGTTTCTCTCCATTCTCTGAGTTTGCAGGGGTTATTCAGCTGCCATGTCAGGTTGAGTGGATCTGTTTCTCTCCATTCTCTGAGTTTGCAGGGGTTATTCAGCTGGCATATCAGGTTGAGTGGATCTGTTTCTCTCCATTCTCTGAGTTTGCAGGGGTTATTTAGCTGCCATGTCAGGTTGAGTGGATCTGTTTCTCTCCATTCTCTGAGTTTGCAGGGGTTATTTAGCTGCCATGTCATGTTGAGTGCGTATGTCCCTGTATCCATTCAGATGCCAGCATGCTCCTTCCTGGCAACGTTGCCTCACACAGCGAAGACGCAGTAGCCCCTCTCGCAACAGGCCCCAGCCAATCACTCTTATTAGACTCATTTCCTACTCTCCCAGTCAGTTGTAACCACAAACAATTAACCAATTATGGAGGTAAGGAAAACTGTGAACTGCAAGAGGAGAAAACATGCTCGTCTGTGAAGAACATTCTGGCATATAATTACAATGACAATACCAACAGTCCTTAACTTGAAATAACTAACCCTGCAGTTTTAAAGACAAGATGTTTGGCAGGTAATGTTTTCTTGGTTATACAACCAAGTTGGTAAATGTCTTGTAACTCCAACTGTAATCTTGTGGACGTAGTATGTAAATAGGAATTGTACATAGATTGGTTTTGAAACAATATGTATAATCTATATACGTGTATGTGCTTTGGACAAATCTGTGACGGCTGGTGATGTAAATGAACCGGATCAAGGCGCAAGTGCGTTCAAAGAGTTCGAGTTTATTACGAACTGATATATAAAGCCGTGAAAGGCTATCAAGAGAGCAAACGTGCTCGCAGGCACGGAAATGTACGTACTACAGCAAAATGTGTACTAGACACGTTAGGACCGAACGTACGTACTAAAACACGAAACAGCGACAACAACACACACGGAGACAAGACACACAGGGGTTTAAATACCCAGCTAATGAGGTACAGCTGAAGGGAATCAGGGAAGGGTGCCTTCACAGGACATGGGAAATAGGACAAACATACACGATGGCGCTAGAAGACCGGTGACGTCGAACGCCGGGAAGGCACGTGCCAGGAGGTAGGTCCACCACCCAGAGGCGACGCGACAAAATCAAAATTTTTCAAGTTTTTGTTAGGGAGGATATATTTAACAAATGGTTCTTATACATTTTTAAAGAGCGGGATGGAGGTTAGAAAAATTACTAGAAATGTGTATGTACTCAGAACTTAATCAAATGTGCAATTAAATATTTAAGACTTTAGTACTGAGCAACCCGTGATTACACATATTCTGAAACACTTGAAGGTGAATACCTTCATCTGCTAAATTCTGTAAAAATAATGTAATGAAGGTTGATGACGCAACAGGGAATGAATGTGGAGCAGTGGCGACGGATATGTGACCTATGACAAATGCAAGCTGAGTTTTAATGGCTTTGCACATTTTCACCTCATCTCAAATTTAACCCATACTCTGTGATACAGTATAACAGGCCGTTGATTAGGTTTTTTATTTTGATTCCCATTGATTCTCTTCTGTCAATGCAGAGGACTTAGTTCAATGGTGTGACATATTGTTCAATTTCTAACTAATTAGGTAAGCTATAGAGCCATTTTTATTGTACTCTACAAAATTCATAGTAAGAAATACATGTTTCTAACTTCAATAATATCACATTACAAAACATTGAAATGAATACGAATAAACAATTATATGATCTCAAGTAACAAAATCCATTAGTTTTTTTAAACAAATCAGTACTTTGTGTTGCCTTAGAATGCGTGGCCTCCCTTATAATGCGTGGCCTCCCTTAGAATGTGCGGCCTCCCTTATAATGCGTGGCCTCCCTTAGAATGCGTGGCCTCCC